>NQII01000502.1:130946-192876 GCA_002778355.1 Clitarchus hookeri
CGTGGTGCGTCGACCCCTCGCGGAAGAGTACCGGAGAGGTTCATAAATATCTCCTGATAGGTGTGAGAGAGGCGGCTGAAGGAAGGGGACACACCAGGCTCGATATAGCTGTAAGTTTCAATTTGTAGGCCACAGCGAGGGCGGACTAGGTGCGTGTATCGTTTGCGGGCTGAAGTGGGGGAGGGAGGAAAGGGCAGAAACCAACCCCTTCTCCCTCCCCTCTCCCTCCCTCCCTCCACGCCGGCGTGATGTGGGCATCGGTACAGAGAAGAGGAAGGTTATGGCGAGGAAGGGACGTAGGATGTGTGTTTACGGCCTCGGCCGGACAACTTCCGCACATCCTTATATCACTGGACAGCCGCGAATCTCAGGGCACATAACTCTCTCCCCGGCTACACCCCCCGCACCATCCCCTCAAGACCAAGAAACGCCGTCTTGCTTGGAGACTAGCCAGGAAGTGTACCCTCCCTGTCCTCCTCTAACCACGGTGTTCCCTCCTTTCCCCTGTACATGCTGCTTACCTCCCGACCACGCACTCGCTCCCCCGCGTAACCACAATTACTGAACCTGTATGGGCCAGTTTCGCTATGTATGCCCTTGTGAAACGAGGGGAAAATGTTATTAATCCGAAATTTTACATTTTAGTAAACATTTGCGTGGCGAATACTTTTTGATACTAAAACATTTCCTTTGGAAAAACTTTTCGTTCACGTTCCGAGTAGAGCTTTATTTTGGTTTTAGTTTCAGATACAAACCATTAACCTATGAGAAATACACAGTTATATCAACTATCTTTATATTTGTCTTGTCATCATTATAATATTTTGATAAATTGACTGTGGGTATTAACGTTAATGTGATTAATTACAATACGTGTTTGATTAATAGGAAATTTACTTTATCATAATAAAGCATAGATTTTATGCATCCTGAAGAAATTCGGTAGTATAAAATTCTGAATCAATCGCAGCACGTTACGTAAGTTGATTTTATTATTTTATATTTACATAACGTCTAAAATAATTCTTAAAATTACAGTTTCACTTAAAAGTTTCATCACAGCAAAGTACATTAAAAAAAAANCATAACGTCTAAAATAATTCTTAAAATTACAGTTTCACTTAAAAGTTTCATCACAGCAAAGTACATTAAAAAAAAACAGAAAAAAAAAGACTGAACGTAAAAAGTAATTTAAAAATTTTACCTGGCCTTGCACACTTTTACCTANAAAAAAAACAGAAAAAAAAAGACTGAACGTAAAAAGTAATTTAAAAATTTTACCTGGCCTTGCACACTTTTACCTAGTTTTATTTCGCAAATTCATTTTGTAAATAAACAGGAGATAAATATTTAACAAGTATTTTGCTATTAATATTCTCCGATTTAAAAATAAATAGTTTCTGGAAAATATATATTTCATATTATTCACCCATTTTTGTGCGGGTGTGAGTGTCAATTTTGCAACATGGAGTTCTTACATAGGTGCCTCATTTGTCGTTTATTTGAACATGAGTGTACAGCAAGGAAGTGTAAACTAGGTTATAACTGTCGTAGAGATTTGATTAAAATATGAATATATTTAGGATTATTACGGTAACAAAGAAGTTAGTATTAATGCCGTAAACGGTAAGATCCTAATTTAGTACACTTTGTGTTTCGGTTACATGAATGAACGCAGCGAGCGGATGATTTAATTGCTTACGTCAGTTGACCTTCTCTCCGGTCCCAGTCCAGGGAGTAGTCATGATATTTTAAAAGCCGTGAACGGGTTGACGGGAATTACGTCACGAGAATATAGANTCCCAGTCCAGGGAGTAGTCATGATATTTTAAAAGCCGTGAACGGGTTGACGGGAATTACGTCACGAGAATATAGAAAGAACGAGGGGTTGATGCCATAGAATATTAACTTGAGCACCATTTACGCAAAGAGAAAAAAGGTTGTAGCTCTTTTTTTTTTTTTTCCGTACTAATGGCGATGTGTTCAAATTTCAAAGCGTTTTAAAGAATGGTATTCTCATAGTCAAATTTGAACGTTTACTATTGCTTGCGGCGCTACGCCGTAATTAGCTAGCTTGTTTTTCCCGCGTTTGAGGTTGCGGGATGGAGAATACGTTATCTTGGTAAACACCCGTGTCTTGGTAACCACCAGAACGTTTCCGGGGAAGCAAAGTTCGCTCGTGATCACTGCAAATAATCACGAAGCATTGAATAAATGNTCCCAGTCCAGGGAGTAGTCATGATATTTTAAAAGCCGTGAACGGGTTGACGGGAATTACGTCACGAGAATATAGGAAGAACGAGGGGTTGATGCCATAGAATATTAACTTGAGCACCATTTACGCAAAGAGAAAAAAGGTTGTAGCTCTTTTTTTTTTTTTTCCGTACTAATGGCGATGTGTTAAAATTTCAAAGCGTTTTAAAGAATGGTATTCTCATAGTCAAATTTGAACGTTTACTATTGCTTGCGGCGCTACGCCGTAATTAGCTAGCTTGTTTTTCCCGCGTTTGAGGTTGCGGGATGGAGAATACGTTATCTTGGTAAACACCCGTGTCTTGGTAACCACCAGAACGTTTCCGGGGAAGCAAAGTTCGCTCGTGATCACTGCAAATAATCACGAAGCATTGAATAAATGATTGTTTTAACTATTCGCATCTTGGGTGTTTCCCAGAGCAAGTCGAAATTCTCATGGATCGTGGCCAGGAATCTCGAATATTGCGGAAGTCTCATTGAATGAACACGAAATAGTACCAGTTTCCAGTTTTGAAAAAAGTAGAGCGATTTGACAAGAATAAGTTATCGGTAAAACATTGCGTCAATAAACAACAACAGGAAAAGTACACTCTGTTCGTAAACAATATGCACCGTGCTCGCGGGGAAAGGCAAAGTTGAGAACTGGCGATTTGTCCATCCGCAAAAGTTGAGCAGGGGGAAAATATTTCAGCGCTGCGAAGCGCTTACAGTTGACAAGTAAATACTAACCAACATGATATCAGTCAATCGGCCACCCCAAGTCGAACGAGTGTTTGTAAGACAAGCGTGTGGTGTACGAAGTGCTGGCTAACGTGACCACGCAGAGAGGGATGACGTTGGCGCCAAGCTATCGCCACCGAGATTACATATAAAAGGCCTTACAACCTCTATGTGACGTCACTGGCAATACACTCGCTACGCGGTATTGTTCCCGAATGTGTTACCATACGGTAAAACTAGAAGGGTCTGATATAACTAATGAGCCTACTTTGCTCAAACTGGGTGCAACTAACGTTTAAATAATTTCTTAAAGCTGAGTTGGTAGGTAGGACATGGCGTCTCCTTGAAAACAATATCATTGGAGACGAAACCAGAAACGTATGAAACAGTAGTGAGACAATTACAAATACACACGTGCCTTTTACCCGGGACTCGAACCCGGAATACCTCGTACCATAAGCTAGCGTGCAATCAACTGCAATACGGAGGTCGGATTCAAACATCAACTTCGAATTGAATCAGTCTAATGTTTAGAATAATAGGATTTACTAGCCTCAAATATTTACAGGACCGTCATTTTGAAAATAAACTGACTGGTCATCTTAAAACACTTAGTTTAGATAAACCACGATAGCGCTACTTGTGTGAAGAGTTTGCTGAAAATCGGTTGATTGGTCCCTGGGATATGGCATGAAACCTCCATATTTTTCATGTGATGATCTTCATAAATTCAGAACAAAAGTAATATAATAGCACATTCGATTGTTTTATACAGCCAGTATACAAAGTATAGCGAAAATTTATTACATAGTTTCAAGTATATAGCACATTAAGCTAAAATTATTTTATAACTGCCATTTTAAAAAGAAGTGCTTGACGTGTTAGAAAGCATACTTTTTTACATCATTTGCCGTAGTACTTCTTGTTCGTTAAATTTGATAGGAATAAGTCAATTGTATCCCAAGATATGACCTATAAACCTTATTTATTCGTGCGACGCCGTCTTACAAAACGGAGGACAACGGATGCTTCGTGTAGATATAATTCATAATTGTAATATCTACTGGCAGCATACAAAGTTAACTTGGAATTAACTGCATGGTTTCGACGATATAAAATTCTAATCTGACAAGTGTAACGCCTCAAATAACCGCTACTTATACATGTCACAGTTATCTCAGTTTATTTTTGCAATGCGTAT
Organism: Clitarchus hookeri; assembly: GCA_002778355.1. Taxonomy (NCBI): domain Eukaryota; kingdom Metazoa; phylum Arthropoda; class Insecta; order Phasmatodea; family Phasmatidae; genus Clitarchus; species Clitarchus hookeri. Next base: position 135,121 of record NQII01000502.1, read on the forward strand.
GTTAACGTAATATTTATTTGTTAAATTTGTTATTTGTTTGTGGCAGATGTATTTTATTTTCTTTCAGCTCTAATTCATATTATTAATTGCAAGTAGTTTGTAACATCAGATAAAGTATTTTCATGTAGTCATGTTTGCAAGTCTTTATGTTTACAGTCACAAAGTAATTTTTATGTGGGCCGCTTTGCATAGAAGAATTTGTTGAGTTGTTTGCTATGGTAACACAAGACGTATGAGTAAAANATTTTTATGTGGGCCGCTTTGCATAGAAGAATTTGTTGAGTTGTTTGCTATGGTAACACAAGACGTATGAGTAAAATATGATGTAGCCATCTCGTGATTTGCGCGATGTTTCAAAGGTGTCGTTTAAGTATGCAGTTTTTAAGGCATTTAGCCATCTTAGTTTTCCCTACCCCATCTTGGATCATGATTTTTGTTAATGTTGCTCCACCTATGTGCCTACGAAGCTCTGAACTGCGGTCTCGAGTTCTCCCAACTGAGTTTGTGTGAGATAATTATTAATTAATTTAATTTGCAGATTTTGAAATAATTTAAAAAAAACGAAAGATACTTGATAAAGTTTTGAATTACAAATAAGAGGTGCGTACGAGAGGGCTACACTATAAGTTACGGCCACACAAAGCAAAGTAAATTTTGAAATCACAGAAAAGAACTGCTACATAATACTTATTACCTGCACAGATATTCATTTATTTAATGATGTTTCAACCAAAATATTTATTTTTCAAGAAAATCACATTAATTTCCATTAAGTCTTTGTGAGTAATCGTTTGATCAGTCCCTAGTCGTAGTTTTGATTTTTATCTTCCTAGTGTTTGTTGTATGTTGCCTAAGGATATTAACGGTTGCAAGTGTTGCTGAGCTACAAATATCTTTGGTAAGATACGTATTGTGTAAGATAAACCTGGGGTGTTTTTGTGTACGTTGCGTTCTCTGTCTACTATACAAACTATTACTTAACTATACAACCACCATTTTGAAAATAAGTAACTAATCAAGTTCAATAATTTAAGTTTACCTGACCAGTCCTATCATTACTTACATGGCTAATTGNTGAAAATAAGTAACTAATCAAGTTCAATAATTTAAGTTTACCTGACCAGTCCTATCATTACTTACATGGCTAATTGGGTGAAAATTAATTTAATAGTTTTCGGGATATAATGCAAAATCTTCGTACTATCATTTGGTACTATCTTCCAAAATGGCGAACTAACAACAATATTCATTTCCAAATTTAATGCTGACATGATGCTCTGCCAGCATACAAAATTAGTTTTGAATCAGTTGAATGGTTCTCGATATATGACGTATCATCCTAAATGGATAAAATTGCCATTTTGGAAGCAAGTACTCGGTGTGATCGAAAACTATAAATTTCATGTGTCCTTACTAAGTATTATATATAAACGATATTTGGTGAAATTAGGTTGACACGTGCAAAAGTTGAAAGGGACACACACACACAGGCACGCATATACACACACTTTCTCACCTTTTCACGCACACACAGACACACAGGCAGGAAAGTGATCTAAGAAGCCTTACTTTCGTTCGGAAATTAGGCTGATAAAATGGGCAGTTGTGAATAATACAAAATTTTCGTAAAGAAGGATGATTAGAAATATAACGCAATTATAGTTTCTCTATATAATCTAGCATTTATTAATTTTTGTTTTATTTAATATGTTGCTACTTGCAAACCAGAAGAAAGCAGGTTTAGAAATATAAACTACTGATACATTCGCTAATTGTATAAAACTAATAAATTTCGTTATTGTTCTTTGTGAACCTATTTTGTTATGTAATAATGTTTAACCAACGGGGAAGGTTTTACTCAAACACAAATTACCGCGAAAATCTCCAAGCATGGAAGTAGCGCCTTATTACACGAATGCCGCCACAAGTCCAGTTGCGATGAAAGGCTGGTGGCCTACATGGCAGGAGCATTCGGTAAGAGAGAAACAGTTCCAGATTTCGTGTACATCAGGCGGGATAAGGTAATCAGATTAATCAGTGTAACTTCTATCTCCTGGACGAGATAATTAAGTTTAGAGAGGTCACTTTTCTTGATTTATTTACAAACCATACTCGAATTACTTTGTGACACAGTGTTAGTGCCATTGTTCATGACGGATACGAATTGTATCGTTATTTTATACTATAAATACACTTCAATGCCATATTTAATTACATCGTACGTAGCCTTGTAATTAAGCAGTTAAATGGAGACAATAACTGTAGGTATTTAAAATCGTCACATTACGATAGCACGTTAACTTTTTGCATTAAAATCCTGCAATCCTGACATTCTAATTTCCTGTAATATTATTTTCTTGATGTGAATAGCCATTGTTACATTTAAAAAATCTTTGTTCAATTAGTAAATTTTTTTGTACTTATTAAAATCTGTGCCTGAGTTGCAAATATGTGCCCTTGTCTTAACTTCACTTCTGTGAAACCAGCATATCGATAGCACCTTTCATTTCCGAAATATTTTCGGTTCATGTTTTAGATGATTCATCCTGTTTTAACGTCGTTAATATGTTCATAATTTTAATTATTTGCTTGTTTATGTAATTTGAAGAAGTAATTTTATTTCATGTATTTTATCATTCCTTGACACGGTCGTTATATTATCAGTATGCAAATTAAGTGCCCAGATAACATTCTGATTTTATTTTGTTTTGAAACATATGTATATGTCTTCCCAGTTTTCTGTATTTGTAATTGTTTTAGAAGGCCCTAGTTTCTGAGCTGTTTTTGATCCGTTGCCATAGCAACTACGTGGCGGGATGAGTAATTTTGGCCTCTAGCACTGTCGCGATTGGATGATTTCCGAAGGCGTTTATAATGAAGCTTTTTGATTGAGATCTTACTTAGCCACTTGGCTTCTGACGAGACGACGCTTACCCGCGTGGGTTCAGCTTGGAGGAATTTGTATTTAATTTTATGGTAGTGTTCAGATTTCTCACCTGTAAACACGCCGTCTCGATGTAGACGTAGATGCGTGAGCCAGAACCGTGAGAAGCAGACCTGTGTCGGTCGCCGTCCGCGTTATCTCTACAGGTTTAGTAAGTCGAACTACCGCTGTAGTTGCACCATAGACCAGAGAGCTTAATTAAGGGAAGACCGTGAGAAGATGTACTGCAGCGTTCAGGGGAATGCTTCTGCCTGCGATCTGATCAACTTGACCTTCAAGACCATCAAGATTTCATCGTACTAAACTTTATTCCTCGAAGTCATCGGTTCATTTTTATGAAACAGAGACGAAACTCAACCTGAACACACAAGTCATAACCACGTAAAGCCTGGCATTGTTTATCTACGATACCCTGAAGTTAGTCTGGAAAAAAGACACTAGAAAATATTTTTTCTTTTAAAAGTTCGATTTTAAATTGCCAGGCATAAAGTTAATGAAAGAGTTTCTAATGTTGCTGAGGCCACTAGGTGAGTATTGTTTGAATACTGATTCCACATATTATGCCGAAAATAATCGTTAATTCTTATGAACAGGGTTATTTAATTTAATTCTACAATTTGTTTTCTGTGTAATGTCTCTACTGTGTTATGCTTTCACTAGAAAGTACATATTTTCCTAGTGCTGTTGCTGGTAATAGTAATTGAGTTTTGTAGTGATGATGTGAGAGTTACTCTGTAACACTGTCTCTACACCTCACATCTTCTTACATATTTTTTACTCACCGAAGATTTACACATCGTGCTGTATATAGTATAAACACATATACGGTATACTGTATATTAAGGCTAAGACATACACGTGGATATGAGGGCCAAGTAACAAACGTGATTTCAGGACGGAGTGCGAAGTTGCTGAACAAGTAATAAATATTAACAATTATTCAGTCGAAAAACTGTGAAAACATTTATTCTCAATACCCGTGTACTATGTAGAAGAAAACCGAAGAAATTAAAATCTCATTTAACGTCCCTTTCTCTAAATGTGTTCGTTGCACTAGGAAACGTAAGATATGGCCCATCTAATTATTCAATTGTCCGTTACATGTAGGCGTGCCGGCCGAAAATAATGCGAAATCTGTCTGGCTGAAAAGAGTACCTTTATTTTTTACGCCACTCCACACGTACACACCGTAACCTCGTGAAATCTGAGGATGAAAATTTACTTTCTTAAAAATCACGCATGAGAAGTAAAAAGCCATAAGAAGCCATTACAAAACTCGTAGAATTATTCACAGAAACGAGAATGAGGTCCAGGCAGACTCGACAAGAGGGAAGGGACATCAACTTGGATAATTGTTTTGAAACGAAATTAAAGGATACTAAAATAACGTAAAATCCAGAGGCTGCCTGTTTNGAAAATAAGTAACTAATCAAGTTCAATAATTTAAGTTTACCTGACCAGTCCTATCATTACTTACATGGCTAATTGAGTGAAAATTAATTTAATATTTTTCGAGATATAATGCAAAATTTTCGTACTATCATTTGGTACTATCTTCCAAAATGGCGAACTAACAACAATATTCATTTCCAAATTTAATGCTGACATGATGCTCTGCCAGCATACAAAATTAGTTTTGAATCAGTTGAATGGTTCTCGATATATGACGTATCATCCTAAATGGATAAAATTGCCATTTTGGAAGCAAGTAATCGGTGTTATCGAAAACTATAAATTTCATGTGTCCTTACTAAGTATTATATATAAACGATATTTGGTGAAATTAGGTTGACCCGTGCAAAAATTGAAAGGGACACACACACACAGGCACGCATATACACACACTTTCTCACCTTTTCACGCACACACAGACACACAGGCAGGAAAGTGATCTAAGAAGCCTTACTTTCGTTCGGAAATTAGGCTGATAAAATGGGCAGTTGTGAATAATACAAAATTTTCGTAAAGAAGGATGATTAGAAATATAACGCAATTATAGTTTCTCTATATAATCTAGCATTTATTAATTTTTGTTTTATTTAATATGTTGCTACTTGCAAACCAGAAGAAAGCAGGTTTAGAAATATAAACTACTGATACATTCGCTAATTGTATAAAACTAATAAATTTCGTTATTGTTCTTTGTGAACCTATTTTGTTATGTAATAATGTTTAACCAACGGGGAAGGTTTTACTCAAACACAAATTACCGCGAAAATCTCCAAGCATGGAAGTAGCGCCTTATTACACGAATGCCGCCACAAGTCCAGTTGCGGTGAATGGCTGGTGGCCTACATGGCAGGAGCATTCGTTAAGAGAGAAACCGTTCCAGATTTCGTGTACATCAGGCGGGATAAGGTAATCAGATTAATCAGTGTAACTTCTATCTCCTGGACGAGATAATTAAGTTTAGAGAGGTCACTTTTCTTGATTTATTTACAAACCATACTCGAATTACTTTGTGACACAGTGTTAGTGCAATTGTGCATGATGGATATGAATAGTATCGTTATTTTATACTATAAATACACTTCAATGCCATATTTAATTACATTGTACGTAGCCTTGTAATTAAGCAGTTAAATGGAGACGATAACTGTAGGTATTTAAAATCGTCACATTACGATAGCACGTTAACTTCTTGCACTAAAATCCTGCAATCCTGACATTCTAATTTCCTGTAATATTATTTTCTTGATGTGAATAGCCACTGTTACATTAAAAAAATCTTTGTTCAATTCGTACATTTTTAAATACTTATTAAAATATGTGCCCTTGTCTTAACTTCACTTCTGAGAAACCAGCAAATCGATAGCACATTTCATTTCCGAAATATTTTCGGTTCATGTTTTAGATGATTCATCCTGTTTTAACGTCGTTAATATGTGCATATTTTTTTATTATTTGCTTGTTTATGTAATTTGAAGAAGTAATTTTATTTTATGTATTTTATTATTCCTTGGAACAGTAGTTATATTATCAGTATGCAAATTAAGTGCCCGGATAACATTCTGATTTTATTTTGTTTTGAAACATATTTATAGGTCTTCCCAATTTTCTGTATTTGTAATTGTTTTAGAATGCCCTAGTTTCTGAGCTGTTGTTGATCCGTTGCCATAGCAACTACGTGGCGGGATGAGTAATTTTGGCCTCTAGCACTATGGCGATTAGATGATTTCCGAAGGCGTTTATAATGAAGCTTTTTGATTGAGATCTTACTTAGCCACTTGGCTTCTGACGGGACGACGCTTACCCGCGTGGGTTCAGCTTAAAGGAATTTTTATTTAATTTTATGGTAATGTTCAGATTTCTCACCTGTAAACACGCCGTCTCGATGTAGACGTAGATGCGTGAGCCAGAACCGTGAGAAGCAGANTGTTCAGATTTCTCACCTGTAAACACGCCGTCTCGATGTAGACGTAGATGCGTGAGCCAGAACCGTGAGAAGCAGACCTGTGTCGGTCGCCGTCCGCGTTATCTCTACAGGTTTAGTAAGTCGAACTACCGCTGTAGTTGCACCATAGACCAGAGAGCTTAATTAAGGGAAGACCGTGAGAAGATGTACTGCAGCGTTCAGGGGAATGCTTCTGCCTGCGATCTGATCAACTTGACCTTCAAGACCATCAAGATTTCATCGTACTAAACTTTATTCCTCGAAGTCATCGGTTCATTTTTATGAAACAGAGACGAAACTCAACCTGAACACACAAGTCATAACCACGTAAAGCCTGGCATTGTTTATCTACGATACCCTGAAGTTAGTCTGGAAAAAAGACACTAGAAAATATTTTTTNCCACGTAAAGCCTGGCATTGTTTATCTACGATACCCTGAAGTTAGTCTGGAAAAAAGACACTAGAAAATATTTTTCTTTTAAAAGTTCGATTTTAAATTGCCAGGCATAAAGTTAATGAAAGAGTTGCTAATGTTGCTGAGGCCAATAGGTGAATATTGTTTGAATACTGAGTACACGTATTATGCCGAAAATAATCGTTAATTCTTATTAACAGGGTTATTTAATTTAATTCTACAATTTGTTTTCTGTGTAATGTCTCTACTGTGTTATGCTTCCACTAGAAAGTACATTTTTTCCTAGTGCTGTTGCTGTTGATAGTAATTGAGTTTTGTAGTGATGATGTGAGAGTTACTCTGTAACACTGTCTCTACACCTCACATCTTCTTACATCTTTTTTACTCACCGAAGATTTACAGATCGTGCTGTATATAGTATAAACGCATATACGGTATACTGTATATTAAGGCTAAGACATACACGTGGATATGAGGGCCAAGTAACAAACGTGATTTCAGGACGGAATGTGAAGTTGCTGAACAGGTAATAAATATTAACAAATATCCAGTCGAAAAGCTTTGAAAATATTTATTCTCAATACCCGTGTACTATGTAGAAGAAAACCGCAGAAATTAAAATCTCATTTAACGTCCCTTTCTCTAAATGTGTTCGTTGCACTAGGAAACGTAAGATCTGGCCCATCTAATTATTCAATTGTCCGTTACATGTAGGCGTGCCGGCATAAAATAATGCGAAATCTGTCTGGCTGAAAAGAGTACCTTTATTTTTTACGCCACGCCACACGTGCACACACCGCAACCTCGTGAAATCTGAGGATGAAAATTTACTTTCTTAAAAATCACGCATGAGAAGTAAAAAGCCATAAGAAGCCATTACAAAACTCGTATAATTATTCACAGAAACGAGAATGAGGTCCAGGCAGACTCGACAAGAGGGAAGGCACATCAACTTGGATAATTGTTTTGAAACGAAATTAAAGGATACTAAAATAACGTAAAATCCAGAGGCTGCCTGTTTATACATAGCCTCTAAGAACCAGACTGGCCAGGAATAATTAGAAAGAAACAGTAATAAGCCCGTTAGAGGAAAATAATAAGTAGGTCCTCAGTAACAAAAGTGAAGCCACAAATAATAATAAACATTTCAAATTTTTTTAATTTTTATAGAATACGGGCTTTTAACTCTATACTCCAAATAAAATATAGCTGCATTCATGTTTAATATTAGCAGTTTACCACCCTGAAAAATTATACAAATTTATATGAACTAAATTTTACAATAAAGCCAGTTTCTTTAATATGGCACATGTTAATTACACCATTCAATTATATTCCTATAGATCCACTGGAACATGTTTCCCTATTATTTTATTACAAATTTTTGCTAAATTGGTTTGATTACATGTGGAATTTATAGAAATTATGTTTCAAATTCTGTAAATAGTTTACTTGGGCATATTAAGAGCAGAGTACCGTCAATATTTTTTATTGTTGCCGTAGCAAACAATTAAGTTAGAAAATATAACTAAGTTAATTATTTTTCGTGTTTTGTGTTTGTATGCGAGAGATACGAAGTGGAAACTGTTTACGTCGTGCGTCGTTTTGATTAGCAATTGCATCAAATATAATACATGATTACGAAGTAGAAGAACGAGTAGATAGAAGTCAATTGGGACGTGATTTTTTTCCACGGAGGTTATTAGAGGTAGAGAAATTCGCTTGTGCCCTAAAATAAAGTTCATATACACCCAAATGTTGTTCATGAACCATACAAGAATTGTGTATTTTATTAGCCTGAAATAGTTAAGAATGAAAATTTTTATGACACTTACAATGTCTATAGGAAAACTATGCTGGAGTCAAATCGAATTTATTTGGGAATTTGCGATTTGAAAGATTGTTGTCATAATATTTCCCTGCATGAACGTTTATTCAGGTTGTGTTTACATAAATGAATTAAAATAATTGCAATAAACCACACGTATTTCCATAATGTAGATCCACTTACAAGATTCAGGAGTTCAGGGTTGTAATAAGTAATTCGCATTATACGTGATTTTAAAAATAGTAACTAACTGAAATATGAAGAATAATCACATAAGGTTGAATAATATGCATTGTCAATAAAAGTGACTAAGTACCAACAAAAAACCAAATTTCTCATTTCACACAGCTAACGAACTCAAGATGCACACAAAGTGTGTCAGTAATTATTTATTCAATTATCAAGCACCAATAATATTGTAAAAAATTCCAAAACAAAATGATACACCGCTAGTAAGCCTGAGCGACAGCTACATCTTGAACCGGTGGGCGCGCGGCAGTGGAACACTGCGCATGCGCAGAGCACGCGTGTTTTTTTTTTCACCATTGTACCAGAAACTATTGAAGTTTTTGCTTCAGTTTGTAGACAGAATTCGCTAAGTCATATTTAGGTACACAAGGCGCGTTTTATCAGTGTTTTTTTTTACTGGACCCTGATCAGTGTTGTGAGATTCTGATGGTATGGTGACAATAATAATACATTTTTGTGGACTTCGGTACTTATAATATTTTATTTGCAACTGGAATTATTCTGGACAAATGAAGTCATTTGCGGGATATTTTTGGTGCGAATATTTAATTTTTTTTGTGGGGTTTTTATTAACGATGCTACCTATACTATCAAAGTTAATTGGGGAATCATTATATGCTCAGACTCGGGAAATAATTTATAACATCTCGTCTAATTTGGAGAACGAAGGCCAAGTTTTGCAACTGTAAATTCCGTAGGAAAATCACAGTTGCGGATAGCTGCACCGAACGATGATTCTCGTAGCGCAGTGCACGAAGTGAAAATCGAAGCGAAGAGAATCGACACTCGCGAAGAAACCGTTGCACCTGATACGAAGATGCACAAGACTTGTAAATGCCAACTAGAAAATTTCGATCGAGTAGTAGTTCGTGGGATTGTGCAAAAGTTTTATGTAGCAGAACGGTGAGCCCCAACAGTTGAAAAATTAAGAAAGAACTGAAAGATAACATACATTTTGGCTTGCGATGCTACTTTGCGATAACTTAAGAAAAAGTTGGGTTTTCTGTTGCAGAAATCTAAATCACAACCCTTAATTTTGATCGAGGAACCTAACATACGACAGAAGCGAATCGATTACTTAAAAAAAAATATTCGACGTTTCAGAAAAGCTAATCGTATTATTCTGTATCTAGACGAGTCCTATATTTATTCGTCGCGGGTACAAGAGATATCCTGGAGTGGTAATTCGGTACACCGCCATCTCGTGCCTGTTTCGAGAGTCCAGCGGTTGATTACTGTTCATGCCGGGGGTAAATATGGTTTTGTTGCAAACGTGTTACTGGTGCGAAAGTCTCAGCCTGCTGCATGAGACTACCATCACAACATGAACCTACAAAACCATGGAAAAGAGAATAACTTATTCCCAATCTTGATGCCAACCTTGTAGTTGTATTATACAACGCGTCGTATGGAAGTGTTCAGATTAATAAGTCGCCAACATCCAACTCGAAAACACACGACATGTAACAGCGGTCACAACAGAAAAACATTCCGTTTGCAGATAACCTGTTGAAGCCTACATTTAACCCTGTTAATTAAGCAGCATAAGTTTGGACTCAAGAAACAGTTTATTCAGTTATTAAATATTGAAAAGGTTCCGGAATACAACACTGCGTTTGCCACCCTATCATCCGGACTTCAATCCAATTGAAAATATTTGGTCTATTAATGAATAAGTGGCCGCGTTATTTCTCTTGATAACGTTTTCAAGAAGGAATTCACACTCCATTAACAAAAAGTATGCGTCAATAGTGTATCGCCGATACTTAACGCGAAACCAATATGTTAAGTTCGAACCACAATTATGCCTACACATCACCATCTCGTGCCTGCCTGGGGATGTGGTGTATTGTTTATCGGGCGTCGAGAAGGGGAGAGAAAATAACTGCTTCGATCCAGCTTGAAATACGGGAAGCATCAGGGGGGGGGGCGAACGCGGGATGACGGGCAGAGAAGGAGGATGGCACCGGAGGAGGAGCCGAAGGAGAATTAAAGCTGTCAGAAGCGTCGGGCCGTCGCCTGGTGACGCCCAGATAAAACAAGTAATTCCCGCTGCCCGGGCCCTACGCCCACTCGCCCTGGAATTCGAGCCTCTGCGACGCCGAGATACATCGCGAATTCATTTCCAGACGTGTTTGGACACGCGAAGCAAAGTCCGTTTGGTCCACATCAGCCTGCTGCAGTGGAGATGGCTTTTTATTTTTTATGGTTTCCCGATTCCATTCCAGAGGCAAATCCTGATAAAGGTGCATGTCCTTCCAACTCTGTAACAATACATAAAGATTGTTCTCGAATAATTTTTCTTGTACTGTTGGCCAACGCAAAATAAAAAAAAACGAAAAAAAAAAAAAATAGATGCGGCAGTGCAATTAATATGCCTTAAAAATTTTCCTTGTAAAGAGCTTAGATAGTTTTTGGGTGTAAGTTAAAGAAAAACTAAGAATAGTCAGTCCATTTAAAGTTTTTCAAAAGTATTTGTGCGTTAAAATATTTTTTTTTTGTCATTTCAATATTTCTTTATAGAGCAACGAAAAAAAATCCGTACCTTTTTTTTTCTACGATCTCATCTATTCCCCCTTCATACGCATGAAATCTAAACACGAAAACACGTTTTCCAAGGTATTAACTTACGAAACATGTGGCACGTGCCCCGAGTATATATATATATATATATATATTTTTTTTTTTTTTTTTTCCCCGCAAGTGACACCCATTCTTCGAGGAGGAATACCCACTGCCAGCTACGCAAGAAGAGTTCACAAGATCAGCTGCGAACGTGCAGAACGAGGAAAGAGAGTATGCTGAAGGCAGCAGTGGGAGCGAGAGCGAAGACAGGAGTGCAGAAGGGAAGGGGGTCGAGGAAAGGAAAGTCAGCGGATGGCAGGATCTGTCTCGGAATAAATGAAAATACACTGCAGGTTCTCGAGGGCCGGAACGTAAATTCAGATCTTTGACAAGCATCCGCAGCCGGCGGCAGTTCGTGCAAACACGGGCACGTGTTCCGCTGCCGCGAGAGGAGGGATAGACGTCTGGGCGAGGAGTGGGGGGAAGGGCAGGGAGTAGGCAGCAATAAGGAGGAAACTTATAAATATTCTAACATCTCGTAAATCTTCACATCATAGGAGTTATACTTCCGAAACATGTTTGCAGGGGGCGGAAAACTCAGCACAGATATTGACATGAAACCAGTTTTAATTAACAAACATTAAAGAAAGTTGCAACTTGAAATACGTACATACAAACCATTTCTTGGCTGCAATTCCATCACGTAACAAAGTTCCCGGTGGAACCGGCGCTGGTCTCTCTAAACTTCCCCTCCAGGTGGCCGATACCTATTAAAGGTTATACCTGGAGCGCTACTTTATATCTGTACTTTATCCTCCAGAAAACAAAAAAAGCTAATTCGGCTCTTTAATTCACAGGATACCACGGGGAACTTTGCAATTTTGAAACCACCATGCTGTCCGAAAAGAATTTAAAGACAAATGACTGCTACTTTCACACCTACCGCGTCCGCGCTTTGCCTCCTTTCGCTCGTCAAATAACTAAGCATGGTGGCATACCGATTAACACATACGCGACCCAGTGCATTCGGGCATGAGCAGAGCTTAGATTCGGGGAACAACCGGTATTCCAGAATCGTTCCCCTCTTCCTCGCCCTCCGAGCGCAAAGGGCAATTAACTAACCCACACTGCAGGCTATCTTCGCCGACACATTCACAGATGTCGATAGGAATTGGGTCGTGACCGGTATCCAGACGGGCGCGAAGAGTTTCCCCAGGGTTGCACAGCTGCAGCGCCAAGTGCGAGCGTGCCATGGGCCTCGTCGCGATTCTCCACCACCGTTCACCACTCACTTCTTCCTTCCTTCTAGTCTGTTCTTGATTGGCGATTCCTTCCTTCAGAAGGGCGGTCTTTGTGGCAGAGAAAGGGAGAGTTTTCCGAGGCAGCTGCAGCTGTAGCACCAAGTAGTGCGTGCTTGGGCCTGGTCGCGATCCCAGTCTGGCCAGCCCAGACCCACCTAGCGACATCGCACACATTCCACACATAAATCTGTCCATTCCTGAAGCTTCGCTCCTTCCATCTTCTGTTATTCGTATTCCGGGTCCATCCACTAAGGTTTATATCGGTTAAATCCTGAAACAAGAACAAGTCTTACCTAGGAATTGGAAAAATCAGGGTTTGGGGTTTCTCCCGGTCAAATCCGGTAGTTTGTGCCGCCCGTAGTGGAGGACTAGTACCTGACTCCAGTATACTCTGTGAACGGCTTACTATAATCGAAGGTATGCCTCCGGTATGTTCGGGCGGCATCCTTGTAAGTCTCTTCAAGGGAGAACCTTTAACCTCGTCTCCAAAAGCACTCAGTCAGCAAGCTGAGGAGCGTTTCCTTATTGGTAGGCATACCCACCTGAGCGAGGGTGAGCCTGTCGATGTACTCCATATGGGGGAATAATATTTTATTGCCCCATCCATTGATCTTATTAGGAGCGCAAGAGCAGCCATCAAGATTGGCAGTTCCTCCAGTCACGAAAGCTGGGCGTTGCGGACGACTTCGTCGTACAGCTCCCAGGGTTCCTTGGGGTTTACAGCAAAAGGCCAGAATTGTACTGCTACATCGACCATGTTCTTCCCGTCTGGCCATTGAATGGTCTGAATTCTTCCAGGGGTATGTACCATTTCGTTACACCTTACCTGATTCTTCAAGAGAGAGACTTCTCTACTCGCTACTTCCTCTCTTTCCTTTTCTCTTTTTCTTGAAGTCTCTTCAGGCGTCTCTCGTGGGCCTCCCGCCTCTTGTGACCTTGATCTTCCAATGGCACAGATGTTCCTTCGCCTCTGATCTCGAACCAGTTTGGTCACGTTACTCGTTAGATGATCGAACCCCTCTGAAATGAAGAGGACCGGGTTCCAGGAACACGACCATTCGTCATTTGGCACTCTTGCCTCCTTATTTTGGTTATGCTCCACAAGTCTATCACTCTCGTGATTTACCGGGGTTTTGGCAGTTCGGTTTGTGACACAACTGGAGGTTGTGCCCTTCACCCAACTAGTGTTAGTTCCGGTATATCTATATATATTTCAGGTTCTATATCCTGGAAGTAAACTTCCTCATTAGCTTCCCTGAGAACCACTGTGGGGAACATATGTAGTTGTTCACCCATTTCTGTTCTGTTAGTCTTCCATACTATCAAAGTCCACAAAGTCTAAGTCTCCACTCAGACTGTGGCTCAGTCACCAGACGTCGAACTCTTATTTCCTCTTCCCCAGAATGGTAACGTACCGAAGTACCTCTGGTTCGATCAGTTTGTCCGTGAGCATGTCCCTGAGGTTTACAGGTCCAAGTATCTCTTCAAATTTAGTACAGAGGTCTTCGACCTTCGGACACACTGTGAGTATGTGTGAGGAGGTATCGGGTACCCCACACACCACACATTCCGGGTGATCTACCAAGCTAATAGAGGACAGCTTTCCCTTGAAGTTTCAGTGCCCGACAAGAACTGCACACAATTATGGCATATGATAAGCCACTTCATGCGCAGCCTCGCCCGGACATCCGGGAAAATTGCTAAAGTGATTCGTCCTTTCTCGGATTTCTCCCACAGAGTTTGCCACTCCTGTAAATTTGTTTCCCTTATGGCTTTCAGTCCTTCAGTAGGGATTGGTGCTACCCATCTCCTCCTACTTAACTCGTTTCTTTGTTTCAAAAGAAGATCGAGTGGAAGTTCTCCAGCCAGTACTTGTAGGGCATCGTTTGATGTCGTCCTATAAGCTTTGGTAATCGTCAGCAGTGCAGATCTTTGAGCACTGATTACTTTTATTCTCACATGGACCTTTTCCACCTTAGTGGACCATACCCCACAGGCATATGTCGCCACACCCAGGAAGACACTGCTGTACATTATTTTCAACGTCCGGTAGCCGAGACCCCAGTTTGCAGGAGCCACAGCCCTAAGCTTCTGCAACACGACAACGGCCTTATTCACCGCATAGCGAATGTGGCCCCGGAACATCAGACGAGTCTCCAGTATTACCCCCAGATACTTTAGTTCTGAAACTAGTCATATGACTTGGCCTTCAAAACGGAGAACAGGCGATCTTTTCAGGTTTCCCTTGAGTAAGATGGTATTCATCTTTTCCAATGAGAACTTCAGTTTGAAGTTCTCAGCCAACAATGAGATCATTCTCAGGGCATTTTCTGCTCGTTCTTCGAATACTCGCCGGCTCCATGCCGGTATCAACAGGAGTCCATCGTCCGCATATCTGTAGACCACACAGCCATGCGAGATGTCAAGCCGCAACAGTCCTTCAAAGATTATGTTCCACTGTGCCGGTCCCAACATTGATCCTTTTAGGCATCCCTTAGACAGTGCCTTTTCCTCTCAGTGTTTCCCTATCTCTAAGAGACAGGTTCTTCCGCTCAGAAAATTCTCTATCACTTTATAGGGGCATTCCAACTACCTCAGTTGCCACAGAATCTGCGGCCACCAAGTGTTGTCAAATGCTTCCGAGATATCCAGAGAGATAGCAAGGACGTAGGGTTCTCCATATGTCCTAGCCTGATTCACCATGTCTATCACAGCCTTCTTAGTGTTCTTCCCCTTTACAAACCCGTATTGACTTCGATGAATACCCTGGACAGAGTAGAGGTATTCAAGGAGCCGTCTGGTCACTAGTCGCTCCATGGTTTTCCCCATTATGGAAAGTAGCGTGTAATGGGCTTGTATGATTTGGCTGATCTCGGGCTCTTTCCACCTCCTTTATAGAGGACCTTTAGGAGTCCTTTTTTCCATCACTCAGGGAAGCTATCTGTTTCCAGGCATTCATTGAACAGGTCCATGATGTCTAGTCTCAGTCTGGGATATGCTCGGAGGAGCATTCCACCTGTCAGGCCATCCAACCCCGGTGTCTTCTTGAGTTTTGTTTTCCAGATTATCTTGTCGAACTCCTCCAGGGAGAAAGGTGCTGTGTTCTCGGTACTGATGTCTGTACCCATTATCTCTAATCTGTTCATGATACTGTTTCTCCCCTATCCGAGTATCATCTGGCAACAAAACTTCCATCAAGTGCCGTGCATTATCTTCAAAGGACTGAAGCAATGTTCCATCAGACTCCAGGGCTGGAAGTTCCTCTGAGCTTCTTAACTTCCCTGACACCATTCGGTAGACCAGGCCCCATGGGTCGTCATATTCCCTATCCGTTACCAGCTCTCTCCAAGCTGTTTGTCTTTTCTTTCTTATTTTTCTTTGGTGTTCTCGCCTCAAGACATTGTACCACTCAACTGCTATTTGCCTTTACTCTGGTAGGTATATTCTCTTGAATCGATTTCTAGAGCTCTTCACAGTTCTACGCATTGCGTCGAGCTCATCATCCCACCAGGGGTGCTTCCTTACAGGAGTCCATTATCATCCTTACCAGTGGTTCAGCTTTTGTTCCACCAACATAACTGCTTGGCTACGCCGGTACCCTTGTATTCTTTTGAGCAGTACTTTGTCAAAGAGGGGCCAGTCTGTCTTAGCTTTTATACATCTCGGCCTTGTTGGTCTATTTTCCTGACCTTTATTCCAAATGGGGAACAGGATCATTTTGTGGTCACTGGTGACCTCATCCGACACTCTCCAGTGCCCGATACGACCAGTGTCACGCACCTTTGCTACAGTAATGTCACGATACGATTCAGTATCATGGGCTGGCGACAAATAAGTCGCCTCATGGCCAGGTGTGTTCATAACCTGCAGATTTTTCTTGACGAGGTACCTATTGACTTCCTCTCCATGTTCATCCGTCCTAGGGGAATTCCAAAGTTCCGATTTGGCGTTAATGTCTGCACCAAATATAATGCTCTTTTTCATGGAATTTTCTAAGATCTTATCCCAGTGAATGAGATGAAAATCCAACAGGTATCG
Source organism: Clitarchus hookeri (assembly GCA_002778355.1). Classification (NCBI taxonomy): domain Eukaryota; kingdom Metazoa; phylum Arthropoda; class Insecta; order Phasmatodea; family Phasmatidae; genus Clitarchus; species Clitarchus hookeri. Next base: position 151,855 of record NQII01000502.1, read on the forward strand.
GGGTTGGAAGTACGACGATATCATCAGACTCCCGTCTCCCATTTCCACCTTTATGCATGCGTGGTGCATGCTGGAAAGAGCTTCCATCGGGATGTAGTTAATCTCAGGGTTACACACCCATATCCCTGCCATTGGTTTTTCCCCAAAGAGAGCGAAACATCCGTGAAAACTTGGCACTTCCCCATTGAGCAGGTAGGGTTCTTGCAACAATACTAGGTCTAGGAATTGCTCCATCGCTACCCTGTGCAGTTTCATATTTGGAACTGCCCCTCTCTGCAGGTTTATTTGCCCAATCTATAGCAGTCTCAGACACTAAGTCATACTGGGTCCTTTCGAGTTCCAGTGCCAACATTCGTTGGGGGGCTGGACAGTCTGGTGACACCACCCTGTGGTTCACCTCTTTCCTTTTGTCTTTTGTGCAGTAAATGCACTTGACAGTCCCGTCAGTGACTTTGCATTCAGTCGACTTATGCCCCGTTTCTGCGCATTTGGTACAATCCATCAGTGATTTGCATTTTTCCTTTATATGCCTGTAGTCCTGACATTTGTAACATCTGACGGGCATCAGATATACATGTACTTTACAATGTTGGAAGCCCAAGTACAGGAAGCCTGTACCGCACCGCATCACCGTGATGGCGGTGATGCAGCGTGGTATGAAATCCACGCGGCACCAGAAGCCGTCGGGATCCATACTCATCCATGACTGCTACGCAGCTTCCGCAATGCACAAAGATAGGCCACGGGGTGATCCAAGGCGCGTACGTCCCTTCCGGCAGCATTCCAGATGTGTTCGATAGAACTGAGGTCGGCAACCTCAAAAGTCCATGGAGTGTTTATCCAACCACACGGTCACAACTTGGGACAGGTGTCTCGGTACATTTCATTGATGTAAGTACAGGTATCTTCCAGAGTGCTGTAGGCGCGCATAAATGTGTGCGCGTGATCTTCAACAGGTCCCTATATCGTTCGCTGGTAGCGGACGATCACACTTGTAGCATGGGACCCATTTCATCCCACATGAGCGGTTCCCCATACAGGGATACCACTACTACCATCATGAACTGCGCCTTGATGACATGAAAGATCCGTCTTTCCTCAGCGAGGAGTTTGTTCTGGATGGTACGGCTGCTTATAGGACGTCGTGATCCAGCACTGATTGGCGAGTGATCCTCCTCCATATGACCTGTCCCTCCGCTGTTACCAACCGAGCTGTTTGGCGGTGAACCCTGTCGTCGATACGTGGTGCGTCACGGCAGTTGTACCTGGTGATGGTTGGTTTTACCCGAATCCAAGAACTCGCGGTACACTGCTGGTAGCTTGGCCCGTGGAAATCCCAGCGCTTGCATGACTTCGTAAATAAAGTACCTCATATATCTGGCCCCAACAATCTAGATCAAATGCGCCATTATCTTGTTTCTTCGCCATTCTGTACTCTACTGTTGATTGGAAGGTCAGTACAAGCTCTGACGATAGGTATCCCCGTTATGCGTGTCTGAGCACTAGTGTCATTAGATCAGCATGACAAGTGTGTCTAATTCAACTGTTCATGAGTGTGCTTTGTAAAGTTTTTCTCTACCTACATCACCAAGAGCTTTCTCAAAAATTTACTAAAGCTAAATGTGTATCCTGCTTGAAGTACCATTGGTTTTAGTAAACTGGCAGATGATAAATATTTTAATACTCTTTGAGAGTACCTTATACAAATAAACCTACCGTTATCGTTTCAAACCTATTGCTGATAAATCTGGCATACAATTTATCGGGTGTACCAAACAGACTTAGGCCTATCCTTTATATTTCTTACGGATAGTTTTGTCAGTATTCTTTAATATGGATACAACTTTCGCTTTCTTCCAGCTGATAGTAATTACGCTTTCCTTCTAGCATTATGAGACGTGCATTAAATATTATATCTGTTATATAATCATTTTCTTAGACTTGTTTCCATCATATTAGAAAGAATGACACATTCGTTACAAAGTTGAAAATTTATAATACTTCATTGATATGATTTTATTTTACGAACTGCTGATGTAGGAAACATGTTCAACCAGTTCTTTCACGAAGTCTGTGCTTTATCTCGGCAAAGTCAATACATTTGATTTGAATAAACTAATAATGAAAGATTATTTATAATTCTGAAAATTATATAAGTTATGATGTGATGTCACTAGATGAATGTGAATGTCACAGAGACACAATATTTACTACAATGGCTGACGCCACGCGACATATCAGCTGTTCCCCAAGCCACGCGAAGGGAATGTTTGCCGATAGTGTTGAGTAAGTTTTCCCTTTTAGTAAACTTGTCCACTGTGAGTTCACTCATAACTTAATAATTTGAAATTTCATCAAGGTAAAAGGATATGCATAATACTATTCAATATTTTTATTTTTGTTATAATGGGATGTTTTAGCCACAATCTGTATTAATATTAAAGAGGCCGCTCTTGATTCAGTTAATTCGTAGTGTTAGTAGTGGAACGAGGTCGGTTTTAGTTCAATTGTCATACAATCTCAAGTTTAAAAATTATATTGTGTGTGTGTATATATATATATATAAAATGAATCGTTGGTAATAGTTTTAACCCAGCATTTCTTTATTACGGCCTTAAGTTGCAATTCTGGTCGTTCAGCTATTAAGACCAGTAGATCGGGTTTCTGTATCAAGAGTTATGGCAGTGTTTTTATTGAATTCAAAGTATGTATGGCAGTATTATTATTGAATTCAAAGTATGTATGGCAGTATTATTATTGAATTCAAATATGTATGGCAGTATTATTATTGAGTTAGTAAATTTCAGATTCTTTGGAAGTTTGTATTTGTGTTTCTTACTTGGTACCTGTTGGTACCTGGTTACTCTGGGTGTTAATAATACACCACTGTCCCGCCCTTATGTTTACTCTACATCAAATACCATCAAATCGAAGCAGTACAAGTTGTTCAGATTTATTGTAATCATGCTTCGATAATTAGAAACATAAAAAAAATTAAAGATGTTTCGTTCTATGATGCAGAGAACATAAAAAAATTGCTTCAAAATGGATTGCAAAAGAAACNAAAAAATTCGAAAAAAAAAAAAAAAAAAAAAAAACTTCTGTCGACTTTGGTTTTTGTTTCCAAACTTAATCTCTAAATTTTGTTCGTGTTTATATTCGTCCCGGATATATAAAAAAATGTATGTAACTAAACGTATTTGTAAAAATTTATTTTTAAAATAATTGTTTGGTTTTGATAGTTATTTAATTTGATAGTATGATTTCCAATTCTTCTGCAATCACCGTTAATGGAGAGTGTCACAGTGCTTAGGTGCCGTAATATAGGCCCAAAAACATTCCATAAGAATATCCTTCGACTTCTGAAATATTAGGATTTTAAATTTATATTTCATAGATACAACACTAAAAATGTACTTTTATTCGCACTTATATTGGAGATTTATATAGAATTATCTTCCAGAATACAATAAAATAGTTATATCATTCCAGTGACACAAACCTAAAGTTGTACCATTGCAATAATCCACATCCCTAAACACTGTTTTGAGAGGTTTGCTCAACTAATTAATCGTTTGTTTTTAGAAATGAATAAGTAAATATTTTTATAGTAACTAACTCATGTGTTTACTGAAGTAAATAGAGAATGGGTGTCCTGAACCCAGAATTCTAAATTAGTTAACCGCTGGTATTCTTGTAGAAGGCAACGCAATACTGTTTTTATTGAAAACCATACGACCTCTTGTAATATCTTAAATAGATGTTTATCCTGAAAAACGTTTAAATGCAGCATTATGATACATTTTACATAACGAGCATTAGTTATGGTTCAATTTAAATGCACAGATTATACGATACTGAAGTGAATAATTTAGAACTTATTTATTTTTCACTTTAAAATTATTACGGTTCAAGCTGGATTATAATCAGAACGTATTTGCAGTGGTGAGCAATTCTAATCTATAAGGGAAGTTACCCTGACTTAGTCATTGGTAATGGTTGAATCTACTATGTTATCTGGCATTGGTAGGCCCATGCTTTTTATACTTTTTCCTGACGATGTCTGCTCTTGCTTTTCAATTTCAATGAGTGCAAGGTGAAAAACTTCGTCATTGAATGTTGCTTGTGAATTAAATGGTAAAAATGCTTATTATTATTTCTCTGTTATAGATAGATATATGCTACCGCGGAGTTTTTTTTAGGTCTTTTTATTATACACAATTCTTTACTACATGATATTGTTTCATCTTTAACGGTGTAGACAGCGTATCGCAAGAGAGCGCGCTGGCGGCAAACTTCTTTCCGACTTGATTCACTAGTGTCGTCACTGCTTATTTCTTATGTTACTTTGCGTAACAAAATATATACCAAAACGTGGTCAGAGAACATAGCTATGAATTTTAAAAAAATTGTAAATCGGATACGTGGTTTTCAAGTGATAGCGCACTGACAGACGGACAGAAAAACGTGGAGTTTTATAATATGTATAGACTATTACAAGTATGCGTTCCGAATATAATGTTGATTGTTATAAAGTACTTGCAAAACTACCCAATGTTGCCCGAATATAAGAAGGCAGAAGGCAATGAGTGTTGCAGGGCTCCGTTTCAAGTGTTTTAGGCCCAATGGAAGCTTGGATACGCACGGATCCGATTTGGGATTCATGGGCTTATTGGAGGGGGGGAGGGGGGAGGCAGAAGATTTTTGGCCAACAAAGTATTTTAGTTGGTTACTGAAAGGTATCCCACCCAAATTTGGTCCAGAACCGTTGAACGGTGTAGAATTGTATGGAGAAAAACCATACGTACATACCAACTTTGAATTTTATATATATATAAACACCACATTATATATCAGTTTTGCTACCATTTAAAGCGAATTTAAAGTTTTAATAGTAATTTTGGTTTTTAAATTTACAATTTGTAGTACGTGTCAAATGCGCATATCCTGGTCTCTGTGCACAACGGGACATTTTTTCCCGAAGAAAATATTAACATGTTTGGAAAAAACTGTTTTCGTTTTCGAGAACTACGCTTTCATTACTCTCAAGTTTTGGAAATGGTATATAATTTCGGTTTCCTCTTGAGCACATAGTAATGTAATTCTAATAAAGTTTCTTCAGTGCGCAGCAATTGCCGACCATTACTTTCAAATATATCCTAAAATATACATAAAATCGTTAGAAGTTCAAATTGAAAAAGGCATTAAAATTTAAAATTTAAGAGCCATGTTAAATATTACAAGACCATTTCAATGCCTATTCTTTGGTCTCTCTATATTCACCTGTAAAATTGCCATCAATTATGTAGATTAATGAAATAATATTTGATATTATAACAAAAATTTACTTTTATCTGTAGTTTGAGATAATCTGTCCCATTCAAATTGGCCTGCGTATTAAATTATTTACATTTTTCCGATATACAATTTTTATATAATAACTTATTAAATGACTTTCATTTTTGTTACTCTAAAGAGAAAACGTGTACTAATCATACATTTTGTCTACTTTAGGATGTGACGGATTTAACAAAATTTATACCAAAGGAGCAGAAATTTTAGACAAAGTGACACACCAACGAAATTATATGTTATTAAAACACGGTACACTTACGTACTTACCGTAAGAAGACGTAGTTGTAATATTGTATCGTTATCAAATGCTATATGCTTACGCTTCTTCTTTAGCGATAGTACAGAACTGCTTAACAGCTATTCCAGTATCTGTTGCGTGTTCTAGCCCAGAAATGATTTTTTATTGAAAATTTCTGCTTATATAAAAGACTTATAACGGTTTAAAGTATGTGTTTAATTAATTTTACGAAATTTTATAAATAAAGGCTTTATGGATAATATTTGTTTCAGGCTGACAAATAATGGTGCTTTCAAAAAACGAATTATAATTAAATTTAACCTATTTTGAGAAGGTTCATCAATGATACGATAGAAAATTTTTACAAAAAAAAAAATAGAGAGAGAGAGAGAGAGAGAGAGAGAGAGATTTTGTAAGCATTTAAAACTATTTGCATTAAACATTTTCGGGAATAGTTTTACAATAACAAAAAATTTTGATAGTTCTTATAGTTGGTGTGATTTAAAATATTTTGCAAATTTAAATAACTAAAATTAACACTTTGACAAATTTTATACCTGTACATAAAATTTTAAAGCTGAAATAGATTTATTTTTACAAGCTATACCATTTGACTTTAAATTATCACTTTGAAATTAGTATTTTAAACTGACACACATATATATATGTATATATATAAATATATCATAACTAATAATAACCTGTATTTATGGAACGTTACCTTTACCATCATTATTGTATCATGGCAAAAAATTCTTTCCAGTACAATCTTGGCGTCATTTACTGAAGTAAATTAATTTTCTTTAAATCTGCGGTGATGCATGAAGATTCGTGATTTCTAAACATTTAAAACCCCCGTCGTTGGAAAAAGAACAGGTGTTGTTACCCAAATTGTTGCAATAACTTGTTCATACATCTACATCACGAATGTCTCGGACTAATCGAAGTATTTCGTGTGTTCAGGGCATAACATGACGGGAGCCGTAAAGTCGACACGGCCACGCGCGCCAAATGCTTCATCAACTCAACACGCAAGGGACTCAATTTACTTGCAGTCATTTTGTCGAAAACGTGCTCCTATAGCACTTTCTGCGCAAATCCTATATCCTTTATGGCGTAAATATAAAGGAAATATACTCTACTTCACATGTTAATTTACGGATTTCCCAGCACAATTTTTTTTTAAGTTGTTTGCAAAACACTCGTTTTCGAAAAATTCACTTCCGAAAAATTACGCTTTAGAGGAGAATCGAGAAAACGATAAGTTTTAAAAATTCATGCCACGTTTGTTAAATGCTAACGATAATCACAAACAACAAGTTCTTGTGTTTTTCAATGAAAAAATATGTAGACCATTTTGGTGCATAGACGTGTGACAGTAATCTCCCTCACTGAAGATTACAGTTGAAAAAAAAAATGTCGCTTTCGTTGAATGTGCTTAGGTAAGCCGTCTCTATGAAAATAGCCCCCCGGTGGCTGAGCGGTTAGCCCGCTCGCCTCTGACCAAGGTGACCCGACCTCCCCGGTCGGGTCACTCCCGCATTTTCTCAAGCGGGAATCGTGCCGGCCGATGACGCTGGTTGACGGGTTTTCTCGGGGATCTCCCGTTTACTCGGCCCTTGTATTCCGGCGCTGCTCCATTCTCACCTCATTTCACACTCACCCGCTCTCAAAACCTAGTTGTTAAGAACCGTCCAAATCTCTTAACTCATCTCCAAGAAAACATGACGCAAGACTTAAAGTGGCATTAAAAGTTTGACAGATACGGCCGCTAATTCGGTAGTAGTATGCTGAAAGTGTTGCCCGGCATCATAAATGCAGCAGAGAAAGAGAAAAAAAGAAAGAATAGTGACAAAATACCGAAAAAAAAATGTGAGCATTGTTTTCACTCGCATGTTACTTCAGAAGATGTCTTCTGCAACAAATATACTTACGTCATATATTCGCAGGTACAGCAAATTACTTTACATTTGATAATTATAGTAAAACTTTGTGTTTATTCATATTATACATCATGGTGTAGTATTCGGCACGATTAAAAGTTTACTAATCTGTTTCAATAAGCTATTGGTTTCAGATAATTTTGCTACAAATTCTTGAATATAGATACAAAAAAGACAAATGTAAAATAAAAATTTCTCTCTTTTTTAGCTGGTTTAGCCTATTATTTTCAACGATGGCAATTATCACTCGTCTATCCGTATGTACGTTTATAATGTACGATGTTTTTAAAACTAGGAACCCTATTTTAATAATAATCAATTTTCAATTTATATACTAACAGATATTTCTGAAACTTTGAAGGAATGTAAATTAATGAACTAAACCAACCCTGATTGTCCATTACGTAGGATTTTTTCTTCTTTTTACGAAATTACGATGTTATTAACAGTGCCTAAGGCTTGTGTAGGCTCACCAACAAATATTTCTGTCAGTGTGTCAGGATTAAAGACGACGTATATTTTATTTTTATGAGACTACGAATGTACTTATTTTATATAGTGCTGGTGTTTGATGCAAGCCCGCCAGTTTATCTTTGTCAGCATAGGACGAGATTCACCCATGTTTGATTAATAATTCCTCACATTCCTTTACCGTAGTGGTATTTTGCAGCTCTAACTAGGGTTCACTTTGTTGAAATTTATTTTACATTCAATAGAGTTTTAACTGAAAAACAATGCTTGGTATTCGTAATAACAGGATGTAGTTGCCGTGATAATCTCCAGATGCAGATTCATTAAATGAATGCGATAAAAGATAATCCTTTGGTATAAAAATTCCTTTAAACGGTAATTCTTCTGAGGTTGGATTTCAACTGCTATTCCCTTCAAAACGTAGGCTCCTTGTGAATGTATTATCTCGCAAATTTAATGGAAATCCATGGAAAATTTTCAGTGGTTTTCTATATTTCTTATAGCGATTAGAAAATTAGGACCAAAAGAAGAAAAGCTACAAACATGAGGGTATATTTTTTTTTCAAAGAATAAAATCTTACAAAGGCATTAAAAATAACTTACAAATTCTTTACCTGCCAAAATATTAAAAATAGAGAAAATTGGTTTGTGAGTCACTAAATTGTTGAATATGAGCAAAAAAAAAAATAATACGAGATAATGAAATAATGAAAAATTAACTCACAAAAGGAAACCCAAATTCTAACTTTATTGGTGTCTAACACAGGAAGTATATAAAATAAAAACACAAAAAATACATATAACTCAAATATAATTATATTAAAATAATCATCATACATAAAAGTAAAGGAGAAATAATCTAATGAGACAAGGGATGGCACCAGACAATGAAGACATCACATAATAAAAATATGAAAACAGCAATGAACGTGAAACAGAGTGGCACTGTTAGTAACAACTTGTTTTAAATATTACATATATTTTATTGTCTTTATGTGTTAATTGAAAGCTGTGAGAATGAAAACATTGTGTTTAAATATATTTTGGTTATGCGGCTGGGTGCTCATTTCGGGGGCAAGCTTCATTCGAACCGGAGCTACAGAAATGGATTAGGTAGGTACTGCCATCTGCACTACCTGTATGATTGACCCGACAGCAACGTCGGAAGTGTAGAATTCTAAGGAGCTAGCCCATTTCATTTTAAACTGGTAGATATTTTTGATTAATTTTTTTATTCTGGCTGCTGATAATTATGTTGCAAGCAAATAAAACAGAGATTTTGTATTTTTCATTTGCAGGTATTTTTTTTGCTAACTGCGTCGCTCTTTAGCAGAGTATTACGTTATCTGCTGGGTTCGGCATGTTATGATGGTTTGAAAACAGTCTAGTGTCCCGATAATGTGTGATTGCCCGAAAATGTTATATCAATGTCGTCGCCAGCGCATGAAGCAGTAGGAATTGTGAATTATGCCCCCGTTTGGTACAAATTTACAGAAAAAAAAATCATGTGATATAAGTTACGGGGCATCATTTTTACGGAAGATTAGTTTTCCAGACATAATAAGAAATTCAACTTTTATTAAATTTTATTATCACTTCAAAAATTAAAAAAAAAAAAAAAAAGTGTGCTTACGCGTGAAGGAATTTTATGCAAAATATTTGAACTTCTTTAATTGTTCCTGTCAAATAGTTTGACAACAGTATGTTTTCACTGAGAGTTCCGATGCATTATTTTCAAAATATTTTATTCCACGTTTAGATATTGCACAAGATCTAAGTAGTACAGAATATTTTTATTTATACAGTACGTGCAGGAGGTACGACAAAGACTGTGGTTCGTACGACTTATGATTACAAACGTGCTGAAGAGCATACTGTTTGAACTTAGCATTGTTTTTTTTTCCTAAACGTAACTCTAAATTTTTCACCATTTCTATCAAAGTGCATCCATATTCAACTAGGGAACCGGCTCGGCTTCGCCCGGCAACAATTAAGTTTTTACAGCGGTACTTTGAAAGAACAAAATGTATACTGTGGGTCATCCTTAAAATATTTAACATATGCTATCACAGGTTTTTCTTTATACCTTTTTGAGAGCTACAATTGTGTAGTACATTAATTTGATGTATCTCTTATGGTTTAGTCAGCGCAAGCCATGTAAGCGCCCTAAAAGCGGTTTTTTACGGCTTGATTACAAACGGTTTTGACACCGTTGTACTATCCTTACATTAAATATAAATTTTATATATTTCTTCAATAAATACTCTAAATGATGTTGGAAACCGCATCAAAATCCATCAAGTAGTTTAGAAATACGAAGCGAATACACAGACAGACGCGGATAAGTGACTTTGTTTTATACTATATAGAGATTTTTCAACGTAAGTTATAGAACTTAAAAAAATATATGACTATACGTAAAAGAAACAGACGAAGCGTACTTAACTGAAACGGAATGAAGCTTGTTTCATTGATATAAAAAAAAATCTGCTTTCTTAGTCGTGAATGGATTAATGCAATTTACCGAAAATATAAATAAAGCTACCTCTTGACGAAAGTCATTAAGAAGGACCTTAATTTCCCGAAGCATCGTTAGATAGCAGCATGTAAGACGATCGAAACGCAGCGCTTGGGAGGAATCGGCAATGCAGTGTATTCCCTCGAACATCTAAGTCGTATCATAAGCTGCGCATCTGCAGAGAGGGAAGCATGAAGTTGACAGCTTCACAAGGAAGTTGAGTTGAACGTTGTTTTCCCGGCGGCGTATCACGGACAGGCGACATCTGTCCAGTTGACTCACTTTCAGCGAGACGATGTAGTGAACCACCTCGAGGCCGCGTGGTTATTGCGGAGGAGAATCTGATACGCTCTGCACGAGAATTATGAGCAGTTCATCACGCTGCTCATAGATAGCTGCACCTGTACAGCAACGACGTACATGCTCGTATAACGAGATGGCGCATGTTGGGAGCGGCCGTAGCAGACAGCATAGCGTGGTGTTGAAGGTACTTCTCACCAGCGGGCGTCGGGCAGGGACATACACAACTGTCTGTCTGAAGATGGTTAAGGGTGCCTCCGATCAGACTTCAACTCATGCCACGCCCCAATGCAGCCTGCTTCAGGTGGCATTCGGAGAGAAGCGCCTGGAAGGATGATTGGCGAAGTGTTGGGAGAGTATTTCGCCTCGGTGTTGATGATGGCCGTTGTGTGTGTGTGCCTGAGATGCCAATCAGGAGAGCCACATGCTCCTCAGTATTTCGAGTAGTGCCACACAGGGAAAACACTCGGAATCATGGATTGGGCAATCCTCTGATGTTTGTACAGGAAAGAACTGGACAGTTCGGAAGATCTGGACTGAACGAAGTCTGGCCCGGTCTTTGACACAGGGGACAACGCTTGCTCAAATGCGCCGCCAGGTAGTGTGCACATCGAGTTTTAATCATTCGCAAGATAATTCTTGTCACCTGTACATTCGTTACCATTCGACATTTGCAGTGTGCATTGATTCAAGGGGAGGGATCACAAAGTTCTGTGTCATGGCATATACCTACAGACCCTATCCACTCATATATGACCATACTGCGAATTATTCTGTCTACTACATATTGTTTCTGTGTGAATAACATGAATATACACTGTTACAAAAGCTTCAGGGTGTTTATATGTCATTAGCTGGGAATGTGTTTTTCTTACGTGTGCAAATAATCATGTTTATTACTGGCTTTGAAAAAGTCTTATTTTATTTTAAATAATGCATGCAGTGATTTAAGATTTAATTAACTTTGCAGCGTACAGATTAATTTGGAAGCTTGAATATTAAATAATTAAATAGGTAATTTTTTTACTGTTTCCTGAAATAAATTTGAAATCATTGCTTTATTTAAAAATTATATTTATGCCACGTAAATTTTATATATTTGTACCACAAGCAAACAAGTGGTCAAGCCCACGGCATCTATGTATTTGACTGCGAAAATAATCTGGCTATAGCGTTTATTTATGTGATATAATTATTTCATGTTTATGTGTAATTTACGAGGCTTAGATAGATTTTGTGGCTAGAAGTGTCGCCGAGGACCCGTTTGCTCCCTCTGAATTTTAGTAGTAGGACGCCAGTAATATATACGTGTTTGCTGTCATTATGAATCAAGTGAGGGCGTATGTGCATTAGAAACGGGAGTGATTGCAGTGGCTCATTAATTCAAGCATTCAGTAGGAGATATTTCTTGAAAGTTAAATATGCCTTGGCCCACTGCCAGCTATGTCATTGTAAAGTGGAAACGTAATGATATCAGTAGCTACGAGTAATTCTTTGAGAAGCCCAAGAAATTAACTAATTCGGATCGACAAATTTTAAGCGTGTTTTCTGTACCGATCTCTCTCAGCCGTATAAACGATTTCAAAAGACATGCGTCGTTGTTGGTGTATAGAGACCATTGATAAGACTTATAAACAGGAGATGATAATACCTTAGACTGAATATGGGGTAGACCGTGCATGAAGCTACCCTGCTTTGATCTACCCCACACCAATACAACTGTCAAAGGCACATGGTCAACCGTGGTGAACATGATTATTAATGAATTAATTTTCAAAAGGCAGCCACTTTTGTTTGAATAAAATACTTTAACTAATTTTAATTGAATCAAACTGCATTACAAATTGGTTAGAGGAATTATACAAAATCTCAAAACACATGTTAACCAAACATTGATCTAAACTCAAAGCCTGCCCACGTCGTTTATTATAGTCGTTCTGGCAGAAAAGCAACCATATATTGGGACAGGAGTTTGGTTTTTCCCAGCTAGCGTGATCATTCTACCCCATATTGATTTTACGGATAGCGATTGGTTTTCAATGTCGTGCCAGAAAGCCAACCATCATGCATGCTTTACCAGTACTCGACATTGTTCGGACTCACGCAGAGAACACTGTCTTGGAAGTATGGCGTAGTGGAAGACTGTCCTGTGAAATGATGAGTTTAGATTCGTGATCTGGCACTCTGATGGGCATGTGTGCAGCGCCGGATGCCTGGCGAACGGTGTTTACCTGCTTTTGTTGCGTCAACGGTGAAATCTGGTGGTGTAAGTGTTGTGGTGTGGGGATGTTCCCCTTGGTCTGCGATTTGGTCATTAGTATCGATCGAGGGATTGACCTCTGGCATGCATCAAGACGTTTTTGGCAGTAACGTGTTTCCTACGCTGTGGAAACAGTTTGAAATAGACCATGAGCACGATTATTCTCCTGTCAGTTGTACTGAGAAACAAATATTTTTGAATGGACCAAATTTCTTTACGCCTAACGATCTAGACTCTTAATACAGAGACAGCAATCCGTTTGGTTGTATGTACCATCTAAATATTGTTAACGTATACAGTAACTTCATCAGAACTGTTTGTTGAGGGACTTATCTACGATTGTATCTACGACCCTGAATAAACAGTAGTGAATACAGCAAAGCATTCTGTTATTTCTGCAGAACATACAGTTATTTTAACAAAACAACTTCAGCGATAGTCGGATTTTCCCCGCAACAAACAGTATTGAATAAACTAACAGAACTCACTGTTGCTGGCACAAAAGTTTCGTTGCTGCTTATCAGAAACCGGTTAACATAAGCGTTCCTTTGTGACTTCTTTTCTGAAGAATGAAACAAATTCCGGCCGCTGTCAGCAATTATTCGCAAATTTGCGATATCAGTGCATACGTAAAGTGAGAAAGCGTGAAAGGTGAATTATTTTCTCATACGTCCACGGTAGCGTGCCTACATTTGTTCACGAAAGAGTCAAATGCGGAGGGAAGTTCCGAAGTTTGCATAGTAGTGATTCTGAACGCTTCTACATTTGTACTCTGAAATGCGGTATTATTTCAAGAAAATTATTAGGATAAAAAATTCTAGTAGAGTTCACGAAATTTATCAGAACATTTTTACAGTGTACTTTTAGAACCATCAACATTGAAAGTCCGATTACATTCGGCAACAAGTGTCTAAATTCAATAAAACTGATTTCATTTAAAGTATTCTTTGTATGTGAAGTAACCTCCCTGCCATTTTAATTCCCACATTCTTTATGATGCAAATTTACCAAAGGTTTTAATAATTATAAAAATAATGTAATTCAAAACGAATGACAAATTTATTTGTTGAAATCCCACAATGTCTGAAACTACGGTAATAATAATGCCGCACAATATGTTGCTTGCTGTCAGTGTGGTGGGTATCACTGGGTGAAACAATTACCACTGTATCCTAATAGGCAGGATTTGACTAAGTGCACAGAAATGTATGCAAATAGTGTAGTTATTCAACAGGAAGGGTCAGCTGCTCTTGGCAGATAAAGCCAAAACTAGGGTAGCAAACCAATCGCTCAGATTCCAAAGTGATATCAGAATCGTTAAGACAGAATTTTATTTTCTGCCAAAAGGTGTTTTCTGCACTACTCTTTCCACTTAATCAGGCGATATTATTTATCTGCAGTTAAATACGTTTGTTCGTGTTACGATACTCAAAATGACACCAGTTTTCTATAGGTTTTTCACGGTAAAGTGAGCACTTTTTGAAGCACTCTCATTTCTAATAATAGTCAACAATTATATTTTATTGTACCGTTAGACGTTAACTTTTAAGTCCGGTGAAATATATACACTGTGTTGGTTACTTACATGACAATATTTATTTTAAAAAGTTGTGGAAGGATAAAAAAATTGGTGATACGAAAAAAGTAACCAGGGCCTTAAAAGTGCTCACTTTGCCGTGAACGGCCTATACCTATGTATTTGTTGTATTTAATTCATTATTCACATTCGCTCATAGCAGGAGTAGCGTGGAAAAATATTTGCCACGTAAATCCAAACTCGCGGCCCATGAAGTTAGATTAAAAAAGTCAAAACAATGGCAGTGTTTATGATGAGATGTATTTTTGGTGAAATGTTTATGATAGCCTTGAAGGGAAATAAAACCATCAGAAAACTGAGCGATGAAAAGTTACCATACGCCACGGCTGATAACCTTGCCGTAACTCGGGTAGTATATATTGGAATCATTCTTTATTTGTGTCGGGCGTTTCCGACGGCCTTCCGCGGTATTACTGCCTTAAAGTTTTAATAAAATAATATTTTACACGCAGATTTTCGCTTAGATTTTAATTCGAAGTTATTTGCACGGGACAGATTCAACGTGGCCCTTGTTCAGCGAATACTTACCGCTTCTAAAAAGTTCGACTACAGCTCTGAGCACACAGCGAAAACTAATTTCCTGTAGCTCAGTGTCCCGCTATGGTATAGCGGAACGCACATTCCAACTTCGCGCGAATTTCGACCCTATCACTTTCCGCACAAAACAACCCTCCCAGGTGTGCTGGCGCCCGTAATTACTCGAGTTCGGTAAAACGTTGACCTGGTACGGCTGTTGGGGGGGGGGAGCGTTTTTGTGAAGAGGGGGAGAATGGATTGCCCGGAGGAGGGGGTGAAATGGAGAGGGGTGAGTGTTTTGGAAATGGTTGATATTCAGAGAGTAGCGTGGCGTGTCCACAGTTGCGGGCAGCCGCGCGTTGCGATGTATCCTTCTTCTTCTCTTCCTCTTCCTCTTCCTCGTCCCCTCCCTACTACCCACCAATCGTCGCTCCTTCCACTCAAAAAACTAGTTGGGGTCACGGTCCGTGGACAGGTCACCGTGACCGACGGGAGTGTAATCAGCGAACCGAGCAGAGCGTCTGCCTGCCGGGTGGAGAGTGTTTTTTTTTTACCCCCGGCGAATCGTCCACGGTCAGAGAAAACGCCTCCCCCCCCCTCTACAATTTTAGACCCCGCAAAACCACGCCGTGTACGCAATCAAGATGCGTGGGTTGAAGTGAAGCTGCGGAGTAAATTGGTCTTCGCGTCCGTGTTGACAACATCAGTTTCCCGACGTTTAACGTCCGTTAGTTCTGCAGGTGTCGCGGGGACCGGAAACATTCACATACCCGAATTCGGTGTAGAGACTCGTATGTATTCCTCATGATGTAACGGTGATACAGTCGCAAAGCGAAAAAAATCATAAATATTTTCCATTTAAATAAATTCAGCGTATTTAAAATAAGAAAGTTTTCAATCTTAAAACAGAAGGTGTAAAAAAAAAATACAATTAATGAAAATGTTAATGCTGTGTATATCTGTGCGTCAAGAATGATTATCTTCTATTTTTGACGTCGACTGTATGATATTTCTTATTTGACTAGGCCAATGTAAATCTGCCTACTTCAAGTTATTTAGTCGTTTTTTATATTGCATTAGATTTATTTCGTAATGGTGGCGGCGGTGGTTGAGGATGCGTCTTGCATACTAAGTTATACACGACCGTATATCTAAATACGGCACATACATAGACATGCCTTGCCCAGGCTTCAAACCCGAACTCCTTTGTACCGCTTGTTGGTGGCGTTTTTTACGATTATGTTGACTGTTATTAAAATCACAATACTCAACATCATCATAAAATATTCCACCAGCAAACAGTGGAAAGGAGTTCAATGTTTGAAGCCATACAAAAATATCAAATTGTGAACATCAGCACAAAGAAAGAAACTGAAAATCACGTCGTTTCGAAAACGACGATGATTTATTAAAAACTTTAAATTGGTCAAATGATAACAACCAATCCAATTAAGTAAGGGGTAAACACCTTCTGTAGAGTTATACCTGCTACAATCATGCGTTAAAATAGTTACAACCGTTGCTTATTCACAGTCGCGTAGAAAGTTTACAAAATTTACTTTTCAGTGAGTGAAGCTATGCTTAGCCGATCCCAATTTATATTTAGCACCATACAAGTAAAATTCACCTTTCAAATTATGCATTTCTGTTTACCAAAATATACATTTTTTCGCCTAATTTCATGTTTTTTTAAAATACTATTTATGTGTTAATTAAACATTAATATTGGCGAAGAAGAAGCGAAAGTGCAGAATTACTACTAGCGAAATGGTTACAAAAATTAATATATTGGTATATAATGGCAGGTCAGACAACTTAAACAATACAACTTTCTCGAAATTCTCGTTTGAAAGTAAAATGTATCGGAACGAAAATAAGAATATTATATTTTAATTATATCAATTGCAGCAAGAAGTATTTACGATGGCAGTAGCATTGGCTATGGGTATGACTATGATTTTTGTTTAGTCCAGCACGGCCTTGAGGTGTGCTGTGTATGTCTATTTGTGTAACAACACGGGCTTTTAATAAAACATTTGCAGGCTATAGTATGATAAAATAACTTTTAATAGTATAATTTTGTAATATTAATTTTTACTGTTTAAATTTAACTAAAAATTTAAAGTCAGCCTAAAACCACATTTTGAGCAACTACTTGAAGGCAAAGTTACTTAACGCCATCTGTGAGAAAAATTAAATCACATACCTAATTATCATTAATAGTTTGTGTTAATTCTACATAGAATATAAATAGTGTTACTGCGCCAAATTTTTGAGTGTATGCGTATTTTGGGTTGTAATTAGGGAATTTTCCGCATGCTTTATTGGCTAGTATTATCCAACAAATTTGAATTAAAAATTAATTTTCGGGAAGAAATTTTGTGTATATATAATATATATATATTATCCAGATTTGGCACACTCAAAAAAGGTTTTCTTGAATCAAACAATGGCAATTTGGCGCAACCAAATGAATTGTTTGTATAACGATATAAAATTATTTTGTTGTTCACATTTACTGATCCCGAAACTCTAAGATTTGGTTGCTGCAACTAAATATTTGTTTGGTTCTAGATACATTACTATTTTTCCGTTAATAGCCCTGTAAGAAAAATTGAAACACAGACTGAGAATCATACCTATATCGTTAGCACCCTAGCGTTACGACCTAGCAATCCAGTTAAAGTGACCACTTATGAAATGGGAATGTATTAACATATATACATTATAAATAATGAACGTGTGTAAAAAATATATCATATTTTAGTGTTTTACTTTTAAGTTTCCTGTTAAAATAATTATATTAGGATGTTGAAGAGCCAATAAAACTGGCACACCTGCCTAATATTGTGTAGCCCCCCCCCCCNGCAATTCACACCATGAATCCTGCAAGGCAGTCCACAAATCCAATCTGCGCCAATTTGAGAAAGGATTGCACGTCTGTCTCGTTTAATGATTCTCGTCAGTCGTCGTTTGTCCCGTTCTTTCACGATCTTTTTCTGGCCACAGCGATGTCGAAGATGTGATGTTTTACCGGATTCCCGATATTCACGGTACACTCGTGAAATGGTCGTACGCGAACATCGAAATATTATCACCACCTCGGAGATTCTATGTCCCATCTCTCATGTGCCGACTATAACACCACGTTCAAACTTATTTAAATCTTGATAACCTGCCATTGTAGCAGCAGTAACCGATCTAGCTGCCGACTGCATCGTGCTGCTCTGATTGGTCCCATACCTCTGTTATTTGCATACGCACACCTATGCCAGTTTTTTTTTTTTTTGCTCTTCGGTGTATATTTTATGCATAAATAAATTCAATAACAAACACCATTACTATAATAATTGCCTCTCGTTGACAAAACGCCATAACCTCTGTACCCGATAGAGAACCTATGGGATCATCTGTAAAGGCAAGTAAGAGTACGGCGAGAGGACACCCCACGAGAGAGGTGGTAACGCATTCCACATACGCGTATCCGAATACTGCTTAGGAGTATGCCAAGACTTCGTACTGCAGTGATGCAGGTGAGACGTGGCAACGCAGCTTGCAGACAGTCCACACGAGTGCATAATTACCACATTCTGTTTTCAATTTGTTCAAGAACCATTTCTGTATTACACTCATTACGTTAATTCATCGACGAGAGCCACAAGACTATTTCCTTTACAAATGCTGTATTGTTTTCAGGTTTCTGAAACCTTGAGAAGTTTGTATATCTTTAGTTTCGGCAGAGTTTTGCCGAATAAATAGAATATATCCATGCAAAGTCTTGACAAATTTTTATTTTGAGCAGTGTATATACAGACGATTCAACCGAATGGTTTGTTGACTGCCTATTTTCTTTTGGCCAAATACAGGTGTTTCATTCGAGGGTGTATTTTGTTAGATGAACACAATTGATTTTGTTGCTGTTCAAGTTTTGTTTACAGAACAGAATATTTTGTTGGGGGCAATCAAACATACTTTTGCCATTGTGCAAACAAAGATTTTGTTTGGCTTTTCTCTCAGTGTAAGATACAGAGTATATAAAAATGTATTTACTCTGAAAGAAAACAGAGTACACCAAAATTCTGTTGGCCTGAGTGCGAATCAGACACTGAATATTTTGCGGATTACGGAAAGGGATTACACTATCTACCAAAAAATTTGGGGTTTTTGTTTAGAAGTGCAGGTCTTCACGTTGTCTGTATTCTACCTACCTCAGAACAGCCGCAAGAATGTGGGCAGTTTTATCGCAATACTTTATCGTAATGTATTATCAAATAAGCCACAAAATAATTTATTTCCAGGTATTACATATGCTTGTAGTTCTCAGCTTCAAAAAAGGTTATTAATTAGACTTCCAAATGCTGTAGATATTTTAAATTATGCACAAAAGCTGCTTATATGAAGTAGGAAGGTGGCTTTGTTCACATGATAACACATCAGTTTATTATTCGTGTTTTATAATTTATTTCAATCTGCATGAATCAACCAATGTTTTATACAAATTAAAGTAAGAACCACTTATTTAGATAAATCAGGACGACATCCTTCAGCTATGTGTCTTAAATTAGGAAGAACTCCATCACATCTCCAAACTTGTTCACTCCTCTCTCGCAGTTATCAGAATAAATTGTTAATTATAAAAGCATTCCACAAACCACCCAAAACACTAATAACTTGGACTAAAGAGTTTATGTTTTTGTAGCAAGAATTCTGAGAACTGATTATGTGACTGCAAAAAAAAAGTAGTTGGTAATGAAGTTAAACTGGATTAGTCCATTTAGTAACGTTGCTGATTTTGTGACAGCACAATATTCATATTCATTTTTATAACTGACGTTTTGTAGATTTTGGTGTGCTTTTTTTTAACAACGTCCGTTGAATTATTTGTAAACAAACAATTTCCAAACCCTGAAAGCCACTCGAAAACGTAATGATTGCGAGGATGAATGATGGGCATGTTTATTGTGAAATATTCGGGAAATATAAGGATTTATCGGTGTCGGAAACATTAAATCGCTGGCCAGTTGCCAGTGGAGGGTTCCGTAACTGAGTGTAACTGTGAAACATCAGCGGTTGTTTTCCAGTACGTGTTTATTTCGCAACACTTCGTTATTAGTCTCGCATACTAATTGCGTTCTGTCCTGTATTTCTACCTCATGAATGAACCGGAACTTGCTTGTCCATCTTGATGAAATACGTCAATATGCTTTGTGAAATGAATTCTAACAGAAAATTGTTATTTATCAGGCTTTAATAATATTGTGACGCGAGAAAATGTATATTTAACATTTTTTTTTGTATTTGCACCAAACATTGTGTTATCTTAAAAGAGCTTACTTTTTAAGTCCCAGTTAGCAGTGAACAAATTGATAAAAGAAAATAAAAAGCTATTAAAGACCTGAAAAATCAGAGAATGTAATTTTGCCATCACCAAAAACTGCTGCTGAATAAAAAAATATCATAAATACTGCCACAAATGAAGTCTGTGTTCAACTCCACAGAATTCAATAGTATTTTAATGTATATCTCATGGCACATTTTAAAAAAAGACGTCAAGATGCATAGAATAACAAACAAAAGCCAGCCTAGTCCGGCCATTCTTGCACAACAAACCGAAACAATCCTTCAAATTAAACGAACCTTAACACTGTCGTAAATGCTTCAGCAAAATTTTGTCAAATTGCAAGTAATCTGTTTTATAAAAAACCTCACTTTCAGTTTTTCATCAGGTCGGATCTCCACCATAGATATAGTTTCATCAGTGTGAAGTATCATGAATAAGATGCCAACAGCCAACCGAACTATTTGAGTTTCGTTGGACTCTACAAACAACGATTTCCTCGGTAGGGCTATCCAGACCTAGACTAAAAAGGTGCTGTAGACCGATTTTTCGTCTTCTGTTCACAACATTGACCTACCCTAAACAAACACAACTGTCAAAGTAACACGGTCAACAGTGACGAATGCCTTGGTTTATATATTTCGAAAAGACAATCCCTTTTACTGTATATGTATATAAACATCTCAAAGCCCTTGTAACCCCAAATTCTATCCGCGTTGTATATGATACTCGTATTGGCAGGAAAGTAGTCCAATTTCGTAAAACAGACTCACGTTCCTCGCAGTTAGCGTGATCTCTCTACGCCATATCCACTCTACGTACCCAATACCAACATTTAAATTAACAGACACAAAGCCATAAATTCATTCAAGGCCGATACAGACAACGTAAAATTGTATTTTATTACAAATAAGAGTCGGGCGACAAACATCTGAGACCGATGAGACTATGACAACAAAATCGCTGAAGTAATAAGATCAGATAAATACATAATTCTGGGTAAAGAATTGACTGCAAGCATTAAACGCAAAGTATTCCAAACTTTGAAGAAACAACCGAACCACATCTCAGAAAGTTAGAAAAGGGCACTTACACAAAACATCAGCAAGCTATCTCACATTTGTCCCTTCCGAAAAGCGACCTCTTTTTTAGTCCTTAGGTAACTCAGTGCAAAAAAATCTTTCTAAATTCCGCTGAGAACTGTTGAACCATCCACAGCCCGTACTCCTTCCTCCTTCAAAAATTCTAGCCATTTTATCCCCATAGCCAAAATACTAGCTACTTTAGTGAGCTTTGATATACCAAGCCTTTTCACTAATTTTGCAGTGGCAGAAACGCCCAGTATCACAGAAACACAATTGGAAAATCACATCACTCTGAAAGAGAGAATAATATAGCCTACTTCATCCATCGTGTAACTCTTACTCTTTGCGAAAACAGGAAATATCTCCAACCCAAAAAAATCAAATCTATGAGCAGATAGATTGCATTGGCAATCTACTCTTCACTTCCGCCTTTCATTACCAATATTTTCACGGAGAACTTCAAGCGGGAATCAATGCACAAAACCAGTACTTCACCAAAGGTTTTGCTGCGTTGTGTGGAAAATTTCTGACCACGGAAACACGTATCTGAAAATCGGGATGAATTTCTAAAATTTTGTAAATTATCTTAGTCTGTCAGTGCAGTTTACTGTATGATATGATGGAAGGCACTGGGGAGCGTTTGTCTATTATATGTTTCTGTGTCCGAAGAAAACAGCAAAATCGCTACTGTATCGTGTAGCCAACATGCCCGTAGTGTAAAATAACTCTACTTCATTTCCAGTTATTCAAGAAGGGGCAGCGGTGCTGCAGCAGTTAAGACCACTCGCCTCCCACTTAAGCAGGCCTCTCGCTCTGTTACCGTGTAACTCCACTCAGCACTGTTGAGGGTACTGCTTGCCTTCGCAACCGTTGTCTCAATACCATCCTAGTCTTGCTGTGTTAGCTTAACACCAATTGCATATGCTGAAGCCTCTGTGTGCAAGTAGTCATCTTGACCTTGAATAGGCGGTAAATTAAATGTTCAGTCGGAAACAATTGCTTCAATTGGGCGAAGGCTTCTGTTCCTTTGTGCCCCATCTCCATGGTTGATCCTTCGTTAACAACTGGAACAGTGCCATTGCTATCTGAGCAATCTTATTGGTATAACTTCTGTAAAATCCAATTACACCGAAGAAAGTTCTTAACTGTTTTACAGTCTCAGATTCAGGAAACTGTGTCAAAATATGGCCTAAAAATTTAACTCACCCCTACAAAACAATAACTCCATCAACTTAACAGTCATTCCTGCCTCCTTCAATTTTGTCAAAACAATATTCAGGTGCTCCAAGAGCTCCTCATACGTCTATGAGGTAATCAGAATGTCGTTGACACATTCATGTTCAAAATTTTGGCATTCGTTTCCCCGGCGGGATCGCTCCCGGACGAATATGTGCAGGCCAGCTAACGTAATAGAAGAAGGCTACTATGGGTACGACTGTGGCCTTGATCTCGGCGGCGACATGTTTCGCTGACGTACACATTTCTCCGTTTTAGTATGCCCTATTGAAATAAATCACGTGACCAAATCTGTCGTATTGCAACAGCACATCAATCAAATACAACAGATTTCAAGTTTTAGATGTTTTTGTATAACGACTCTCGTCCACGTAGTGCTGCATTTTACGACTAATGGCGTACACCTTTATAAGCAAACGCACATAATCAAATTTTTTTATGGTTAAATATTTTTTACCCTATTTTTAATATTAAATACTAAGCTCACTATGGTATTAAAATTTTTACCATTCTCAGGGTATGAATTGTATATATGTATTTAACCAGCTCATTAGTAACCGTAGGGGACTTTTGATTATGAAGTTATTCATGTAGTACGCGAGCAATAAACATATTCCTAAATCTCAAGTAGAAGGAAATAACAAAACTTTCTATTTTGACGTTGTAAGGTCAGATGATACATCATTGATGAGTTTTCTTAGGGTTGAAAGCACACGTTGCTTTCAAAGTAAGAGCTCAGGTAATTATACTGCGTCGTGAAATATCATGTACTTGATTAGAGTGGAGAGATTTGGGTCGCTCTAAACATCAAGGTCTTGAGAGCCTATGGGGGTGAAGCGAGGTGAGTGTGGAGCAGCGCTGGAATGCGTGGGTGGGGGAAACGGGAAATTTCCGTGAAAACTCACAGGCCAGCGGTGTTCATCCGGCAAGATTCCCACGTGCGAAAATCCGGGAGCGACCCCGCCGGGCATCAATTCAGGTTCGCTTAGGTGGAAGGCGAGTAGTCTGACTACTGCAGCACCGCGGCCCCAATATTATGTATTAAAATGCAGGCATGTGCCGGAAAATTTTATTTTATAAAAGGCAAATGTCTTTCTCTGGCAATACTCAAATGTCAGAGGATTGTTCAAATGAAATTATGCCAAGTAAATTCTGAAATATTGAGTATGATGTTTTATTGGTCTTTAAAGTTCACTGAGTATACTGCTCACAGCATGTTGGTGTATTACCCATATCATACTCACGAGTACGATATTCTGTCACAGTTTCACTAATACAAAAGTAAAAATATTTTTTTATGTAACAATAATTGAATGATAAATCTTTGTTTATATTCAAGCTCTTAAGTGTAAAGCCGGCATCTAAATAACAGCTAACTCATGTAATACGCGTTACTTTTTCAAAACATAAATCATTAAGAAATGAAAGAAACCAGTATGGAAAGTAAAACCGAGCTTCAATTGTGCAAAAGTATTTTCTATAGACAACTACAAAAATTTTCAATTTTTTAATATTTCTTTATAAGAAAAAATTGTACACATGTATAGGAATTTCAAATTATACTTGTTCTAAGTAAATTTTTGAATTACAAAATATATAATAAAAAGTATACTGAAAACCCTCTGTAAACATAAAATCGCCCCTATATGGCACTGCGATCGACAAAGCCGCTGTAAAACGGGATAGAGGGTTCATTGCTGGCCAATAATATGAGATACAAGCATAATGGATGGAGGAAGGGAGCTCAGTGACTTCGAACATGGTGTAGTATTTGGTTCCCACATGAGTAACCAATCCGTCAGGGACATTTCCGCCCTATCATTTCCGCCCTATCATGTTACACAAGTCGACCGTCAGGGCTGTGATTGTAAAGTGGAAAAGGAAAGACACAACCACAAAATTAAAACACGGCTGAGTAGGCCACGAATGTTGAACGACAAGGAACGTCGAGCATTGAAGAAGGTGATATGGAACATAGTTATACCTCACCCGTGAATTAAGCAGTGTCATTAATCTTGCAGCTAGCGCCATGACTGTGCGCTGGGAGTTACGAAGACTGGGACTCAAAGCTCATGCACCTGCCTATATACAACACATTTTAAAGGCTGTTCAAATCAACCTTAGAAAAATTTCACTGCCCCTGCCTGCATATATTTTAACGGGTGCACTGAGTGACATGCGCCCAGTAAAGTTTGGTAACGACGGATGGAAAGTAGTTCCATATCTTAACGTTGAATAAAAAGTGCCAAGGTAACCATTCGCGATAACTTAAATAATTTCTTCCACTTACCCTGTTTTCTTTTTAATACATCGAAGTGTAAAATATTTACATTTATAGTAATTACACAGATTCACTGTACCGGCCACGGCAATGTTATTTTTTACATAAGGCGGGAGAATACACAACAGTCGCACAAGTAGATCTTAAGCAGGGTTTACAAAAGTGGTAATTTTACCGTGAACGACTTATAGGGTAGTAAACGCGAAGCGCCACTTTCGGTGGTGCAAAGAGCGTCGCCACTGTAACGCGGGCTGCTGGAGACACGTGGTTTGAGTGGAGCATCGCATTACACCACGTGGCAGTCTGGTGGGAGGTTTTGTGTGTGTGGCGAATGCCAGGCGAACGCTGCATGCTGACCCGAATAGTTCCCGTGATCGAATTCCGCAAAGGTGGTGTTGACAGTGTGGAGGTTTCATTCATGGAAAGGAGCTTCGTCTTCTCGTTCGAGACACGTTGAAGGCGGAAGATTACAAGTATGTTTTGACAGGCGTCGTGTTGTCTACGGCAGAAGACCAGTTCGGAGACCACAACTGCGTGTTCCTTGCATGATCATGCTCCCTGTCGTAAAGCACAGTATTTCCGCGAGTGGTCTTTGGGAAATAAGGTTCCAGAAATGAACTGGCCGGACCAGAGCCCCGACCTGAATCCCATGGAACAAATCTGGGATGTATTTGAACGACGACGACTGCGCTAGAAGCTTACGACCCGCGTCACGTACTACCTTTGGCACAGCAATGCAGGTAGATTGATTGGCCATTCCCGTGGAGACGTTCCGACTTCTGGTTGACAGTCTCCCCGCAGGTGTTTCGAGCTGTGGCCACGGCTGGGTCCATTCCGAATTAATGTCCGCTGTTAAGTAGTGTCCAGATATTTTAAATCGGACAGTGTATATCTAACTGTAATAAAGACCTAATTTGTCAATAGTAAATGTTATACATTTCTTCGAAAATCAATCAATTATTTTCATATTGCCATATTTTATGTTTTCAGTTTGGAAAATCAATACATCCATAGTTAAAAACTTCTTCTAGGCTAGGCAAGTTTCAGATTTAAAGGATAGCTAATTTTTGGTATCCCCATGGCTCGAATAAATACAATAACAAAATCATAATGTTGTTTTTAGAGTTTTTACCTTATATTTTAGGCAAGATTAAATTTTAAAATTATTATTAATATTAATGTAGTGATTTCCTCAAACTATAAATTTAACTATTTTGAAAAATTTAAATATATAAAAAACAAATATAAAATTTCTAAGGGATTTTAACGCCCAGGACAGGCGTCACGTGTATTATGTTAGAGTGGAGGGGAGAGATTTGGGCGGTTCTTAACATCGAGGTCTTGAAAGCCGATGAGGGCGAAGTGAGGTGAGTATGGAACAGCGGCGGAGTGCTAGAGCAGGGGAAGCGGGAGATTCCCAAGAATATGCGCCGACCAGCGGCATCGTCCGGCACGATTCCCACATGCAAAAATTCCGGAAGCGACCCCGCCGGGAATCAAACCCAGCACGCCTAGGTGAGAGGCGAGTATTCTAACCACTACACAACCGCAGCCCCCGTTGTCTTGAATTGTGAAAGAAAAATAATCCGGGATAAGTCATCTTTCACTGTAGCCTTCGGGTGCAAGTGCACGATCGCCTGTTCGGCGTGCGACCACAATGGCTTGACACACGCCGCTCTTGGCATCGCCTGCGGCGCAGATAAGGACGATACTTTGGCAATACATCGCTACGTCCAACTTCGAAGGCTACCCCCTTGCCGCCGCTGGCCAATCTGTCCGTCCCTCGGCGACTCGAACGGCGATAAGCGGCGCGCGAGCGAGGGGTTCGGTGTCCGAAGGCTTTTGCGGTCAATAAACCGACAAGCTGCAGCTCGGCGCCCAAGCTGCTTTGCCCGCCTTCGCTACGGCGCCAAACCGCAAATAATAAATCGAATTACATCCCCCCCCTCCCTCAACTTGCTTACTCCTCGCTCGTCTTCTCATAAAGGCACACAGCCTGTCGCCTCCGAACGACGATTATCCCTTTACACTCTCGCGTCTCCGCCTCCACTTTCCCGGATCATCCTCCTGCGCGGGCCTCCACCTCCCCGGCCTTCATCTAATTGTCGCACGCAGGCAAGCTAACGCGCTCAACTACCCTTAACTAGCAGCGCGCCTTTCTCGCCGGCAGCCCCGACGCCAGGCGCGTTTCCATCGAGACCGCCACGACTAATTTCCATGTCGCCAGCGGATACGGCTTTAAGGCTCCCGCCCCACCTAGCCCATCAACTGCGTCGTTGAGTGTATCAAGCACTTGTTCTTCGACCAAACTATTAAACGTGCGTCCCAAGTGCTGTCCTGCGGAAAGAACACACACTTCTGACGAGGGCTGTTGAATGCTTTGAAGACGTCGCGCACTTTACATGCACCATTTCAGAGCATTCCAAAATTGCTTAAAAAAAACGGCTTTTTCAGTGCGCTGTTTATCAAAATATACGCGTCAGATACATACAAAATTGCTCAATGGCCCTCTATCAAACCTTCCTACAGACGTTTCGCCAATAGAATAATAGTATCATCGCTGGAAGTCCCATAGGTACGCGCAGTGCGACGAGAACATCGCACGCCAGTTCAGAGCCCTTGCGCTTAGCGGCGATGGCGCACTCGACTAGCGTGGCGGTGTCACCCTTATCGCTCCCGCGCTTCTCGTCCTCAAACGCGGGAAAAATCTCCACGTAAGTGGGAGCTTCAATACGGCTGTGAAGTTTACTATCCTTCGCCACTTACCTGTCTGCCCATGTGCTTGGAAGTATTCTACAGAAACCAAACTACAAAAATTAAATCGGGACAGGGGAGATTTAATTAGGTTAACACATAAAATAAATGCATGCAAATTGTATCAGCGAACTGCTTTACTTAATTTTCCAGTGTTTTACACCGGTATAGAGCGAATTCTACAGTTTTGCGTCCACTATTACTATATATCATCGATTCGTCATTCGGAATATGCGAAATAACAGAACATACAGTTATTCATACACAATCATAAAGTTAGAAAAAGGATAAACGAACATTTTACTTTGAATAAGTTATTAACGGTTCAAGATAAAGTGTAAGTTAATCGTCTTTTGACAAAATTCAATTATATCTATAAAACTATTGATACATATTTTTTATCATTGATGTCAACAAACATTTGAATAAATGATAATCCAAAAATTAAATTCAAGTAGGCAATAGAAATAAAACATCTCACACCATGTTATTTTAAGAAGTATAATAAAGCCCGACTATTTTCATTTAATTCAATGTGATCATTACATTAAGATAAGAAATTATGTCCAAATACATATGCACAAATATTGAAGCGAGTTACATTCACTGACGAAAAAATTGCGTACCCAAGATAACAGCTCACAGAAATGATACAAATGTCAGTAGGTTGGGAAATGAAGGATATACAGATAATTCAAGTTTCACTCTCGGCTGTGCAAGTGACGTCAGCACGATCGGACCTTACCACTGTAACTGCCGGACAATACAAGATCGCCTCGGTGTCCGTGCTCTCCAGTTCGACTCGCGCTGTCGTGCCGTCACGCTAGCAACTGTTCAGTGTGTAGTATTCCTTGGATACGAGTTCGAATGCACTTCGAATAGTCCGACGCGATCGAAGCTAAGGGAACTCGGGTGGTCATTTTAGTTTCACAGTACAGCACGCCAAAACCGGTCGTGCTGTTGTTACCGTAGCACGTTCTTGGCGCTCGTGGATAGACACGACACGAATGATCTAGAAGACCTCCACGGACAACGCCGAGAAGGAACCGATGGATTGTGAAATGGAAAAATTACGTAAAACTTTTTTCTCATGTTTTATTGGGTTATGATGCTTATTTATATATTAAAAAATTTGAAAAAAAGATTATTAAAAAAAATATTACGATCTAACAGTAATGAAAAATATAATTCGTTCAGTAAGTTGAAGATGGCTTAGAATTAGAATTTTTAGATACCTACATTTAAATTTATGAGTTCAATATTAGATAAATTGTTGAAAAGTTTAAAAAAAAAACAATTTATAGAAAAATCAATAAGTCCTGCGTCGTGCAGCCGTCTGCAAACTGTACTGGCACTCATCGCATGCGAACAGTGGTGCTGAAAAAGCACGCAGACCGTTACGACAGGTAAAAAAGTTTATAAAAAAATGAACGTATTGAAAGTCTTTCATTTTTAGAAAATTTTGATATTCTATTGAGGTATTTGTGTTAATGCGCTGACATGATCAATATTGTCACGCGCTGCAGCTTGCACCGGCGACGAGCTCCCGTTATGCGCGGTCCGGCACTTTGGGAGTAACCCACCTCGACCCTCCCCAACCCCAGGCAGACCCGCTCACTGCTTCGTCGCCAATATTCCCCCACCACGGGCTGCTGGGGGAATGACTGACAGCGGTGATGCGGCTGGCGTCACAGTCCCGCCTGCTCCCCCCTGCTAGAGAAACCGACAAGTGTAGAGGATGCGCTAGAATATTCTGGCAGCTAGACCCTCGACTCAACGCGGAACTTAGAGACATTTTTGAGCGATGGCCTTCGACCCTATAAATATTGCAGGGGTTAGACAGCCGGGAGTCTTTCTGTGAAAGCGAGTTGGCTGAGTGCGGGACTCAAACGACGAGAGACATCGGCGAAGGGGACGGACGACTACGGGAGATAACGAGGTGACGACGGACGAGGTGTTTGTGGTGTAAATGGACGAGAGAGCGTGATATCGGACGAGAGAAGTCTACTGTGCGTGAGAGCGCTCGGAGAACGCTAGAACATTGTGGACGGGTGGGACCTGGACTAAACTGCGGTGGGACTGAATGAACATGTAGTACGGATTTCATTGTAATTAATGAAACTGTTAAAATTAACATATAGTTTATAAAATAATTTAATAGGCTTTTATTCACTGTCTATTGGGACAGATTTTTAATTATTTAATTACAGTTATTTCTTCGAGGTAATTGTAGGTTATATATTTTGAATTAATTAATTGTAAACAGAAAGTGATATAAATTTATTGCGAGAATTTGGGTCAAGAGAATTTTGATTGCAGTTATTGTAAATAAAATTAGGATATCATAATTAATTATTTAATTTAATTATTACTTCCATCACTTAACGAACCTGGTTCAGCCCACCGACTTTGAGAGAAAATAGTAACAATATTTTAAGCATAATATTATGACACACATTTGTTAGATAATTATTGTATCTTCATCAACTTTCAAATGTGCCGAATCCTATATGAATCGAAACTGTAATTTACTACAATAAGAATAAACGGATCTTTTGGGAGGATTATATAAATTAAATGCGTTAATAGTCTTCAAGGTTGCAATTCATAAAATTATAAACTATGCACCCACTTAAAACAGTCTTAAAAGTGCCCTTCGGATAGTCTGCCCTGTAACGGACATTAATACCCTCTCGCACATCCTTGACTTTAATACAGCTCTAACTCTGCGTGGAAGACTGTCAGCGAGATGTTGGAACGTCTACGGGAGAATGGCCGACCATTATTTCTGCAGTGCTGTAGCAAGTGTAGTGGAGTTGAGAGATTAGGGCGGTTCTTAACAATGACGTCTTGAGAGCCGATGAGTTTGAAACGAGGTGAGAATTGAGCAGCGCTGGAATGTGAGGGCGGGACATCCCCGAGAAAACCCGCCGACCAGCGGCATCGTCCGGCAGGATTCCCACTTGCGAAAAACCGGGAGTGACCCGGCAGGGGACTGAATCCGGTTCGCCTTGGTGGGAGGCGAGCAAGCTAGCCGCTCAGCGAACGCGGCCCCTTGTAGCAAGTGTAGTAAGCGACGTGAGTCGTTGGAGAATGGGGAAGTTGCCATTCCAGTTCCTCCCAGAGGTGTTCTATGGTATTGAGGTCGGTGCTCTGAGATGGCAAGTCTTTTTCCGGAACACTCTTGCCCGCAAACTACCCACGAACAGACTTTATTTTATAGCAGGGAGATTTGGCATATTGAAACACAAAGTTATCATCTCCGAACTGATTTTCTAATGTAGACAACACGAAACCCGCCGAAATGTCCTCATATTCTTCATTGCTTAACGTGCACCCACACTTTCACACTACCTGCACCGAATTCTCATTAGACTCTGAAGTTAAGAGCCGTCCAAACCAATCCACTCTACTCCGCCAAATTGCAGCATGAACACTATATAGATCAGCAGATAGCGTCCAGGCGTTCGCCACACCCAAAACCTTCGATCGGACCAGCGTGATTCATCACTGCAAATCATGAGTCTCCGTTCGTCCACATTTAAGTGCGGTGCTCTGTACACCCGGCAAAATGTGCTGTTTGTGGTCAGGTCCCTGAGCTGTGGATGCCACTACTCGTAACGCGACTCTCGGGGCCACGGTGGCTGAGTGGCTAGCCTGCTCTCCTCCCACCAAGGCGAACAGGGTTCAATCCCCGGCCGGGTCACGCTCGGATTTCCGCACGTCGGAATCGTGCCGGACAATGCCACTGATCGGTGGGTTTTCTCGGAGATCTCCCGTTTCACCCCGCCCCTTCATTCCGGCGTGGCTCCCAAATATCTTCACTCACTCATAACTCCCGGCGCACAGTCATGGTGTGCTGGCTGTACAATTAGCGGCACTGCGGAATTCACGGGTGATGGTATCGCGTGGTGACATGCGATGTGCCCGTGCCTACTTCTTGAAAGCTCGACTGTCCCTGTCGATCAACACACGTGTCCTACCAGGTCGTAGTTTTTTGTTGCGTCTTCCCGCTTCCACTTCACAATCACATTCCTTGACGGTCGACTTGAGCAAATTGAGAAGGGAGGAAATGGCCCTGACAGATATCTTAATGATGTGAAACCAATAACTACAAAACATTCGAAGTCAAGTCGCTCCCTTGCTCCACACATTCTGCCAGTATCGCGTAATCCTAACCAACATCGAGCCCTCTGCCTTCTTTATATTGGCAGCGGCAGTCGTCGTGACATTCAGATGTGAGTTGACATTTACAGAGAGGTCTCTGGATACTTTTGATTAGTTACTTTGTATCAAATTTGTAGTATTTCGTATTTTTTATTTATATTACCATAGTGTTGAGTTAGCACTGTGCGTTGGTGGCAGTATTTTGATAATCAGATTGATTTATTCGGTTTTGATAATTTAACGTCAACTTTGTAGAATCGTGTAAATAATTTTACAATAGCAGCATAGTACATTTTCGTTCAAATTTAATAAGTGATATTTGGTAATATCGCACAGTAGCATTTAATCCATATAGTAAAATAAACTATAAGTAATGCTTTGATTTTGGCATTATTCCACGAGTTGCAGAATTATTACGGCACCATTAGCAAACCAAAAGATACGGCTTCACAGGGACATCCCTACCACAATTGTAAACTAATAAAGGGGCTTATTTTCGTCAGCTTGAATCGCTATTAATCATAATGACAGTTACGGACTTTGAGAAGGTTGGTTATAGTTTGTTTCCGGCATACACAAGACGTTAGTGCCCTTAAACCGGGATTTAAATATGATGAATATTTAGGTAGTAGTAATGGACCAAAATTTTGATAAAAGAATGGGAGGTGGGAGCACTGGTATGCGAGAAGGGCGTCTGTAATTTTTTTTTAGTAGGTTTTAAATGCTATTAATATTGGTGAAGTTTCGCTGCGCCAGCAACTGGTCAATGATAATGGATTTATATTTTTTTCGTTTTGTCAAACAAATTCGTTAAAAATTGTGGTTTGTAATTAAGATATAATTTGTTGGGTTTTAAGACTGCATTATTATTAGATATAATGACGGGACGTGTTATGTCACTAAATTTACGCTATTCTTTGTGAAAATTGCAACACCCAAAAAGAAATGCCGGAATGAATCCAAACTCGGAGGATGTGTGTAACAGTGCACCAGAAATAAGTGATTACGATTGCAGAGATATGGCGTAAACGTAGGCTCAGCAACGCCCTCTCGTGTGTGGGCAGAAAGGTCCGTGTTACGCCAAGCTCAGTCAGTGAACAGCCGTCAAACGAAGTGAAAGAAAGTGCCAGAATGCCTCGTCGACGTCAAAGAGCGTCATATCAGCATGTGAGTGAGTTCGAACGGGGCAGAATGATCGGTCTCCGGGAAACGGGTTTCTTCATGCCGTGACATTTCGGCTCATACAGGGTATGCTGATACAATAGTGATGCGTGTGTGGAACCAGTTGGTAGAAGGGGGTCACACGCAGCAACGAGCGGGTACTGGACCACTCAATGTGACCACAGCACGGGATGACCGCCATCTTGACCGCGCGGCTGTAACGGGCCGTACAGCCTCGTCCACAGTGATGGCTCGACACTGACGCACTGCAACGGGTGTGGACCTGTCTGCGCCGACGGTTAGACGCCGTCTGCTGTGGGCTGTACTGGTGGCACACATGCCACTGCGTCGGCTTCAATTGTCCAGAAACCACAAACGCCTCAGACTGCAACAGGCATGTGAAGGCCGTCGCTGGCGTGCTGAGTGGCAAACTGTAGTGTTTTCGGACGAGTCCTGCTTCAACCTCTCCTACAGTGATGGCCGGATAAGTGTTAGACGCTACCGTGGTGACCGCAATCTGGTAGTCTGCCTTGTGGAGTGGCACAGCGGACAAACGCAAAGTGTGGTGGTTTGGGGAGCCATTGGATGCAACATGCGTACTCGACTCTTACGTATTGTTGGCAGTATGGACAGCAACCGCTTCATCAGAGAGGTTTTAGAGCCAGAGGTAATGACCCTCCTTCAGGCACCTCCACGTGCCGTATTTCGGCAGGACAATGCCCGGTCACGTGTGGTGAGGAACGTGCAAGTCCTCTTCAATGAACGACGGGTGCCACTGCTTCCCTTGCCTGTACGTTAGCGTGACACGTCACCCATCGGACATGTCTAGGATACGGTTGGTCGGTGACTTGTTCGTGACGATCCTCCAGCAACCACTGTTGAAGCTTTGTGGACTCGCATACAAACCGCGTGGAGGGAGATTCCCCAAGAACATATCCACTTTCTCTTTTATTCCATGCCACTAGGTTTAGGGGTTCTGATTGCAGCATGTGGGTTCTTCACACCATACTGAATCCTCAAGGTCAGAGCTCATATAGAATCCTGTAATCATAATCTATTGTGTATTTTCCTGTACCTAATCTGTGGTATAAAGTTCATTTCAATCACATGTATCCTTCTTGGTGTTGCATTTTTCGCAAATGTTGGTGTAAATTGGCAAATTTGTTGGCATTACTTGTTTGAAGCTGGGCGTGTATATGGTCATAATTTTTTTCCGTATTAAACTTAAAAACAGTGAAAGAAGATTGTAAGCGTTTCGTTGTAAAATATCGTACTGTCAAGTAGTGTTACTTTTGTTTTATTTCCTAACCGGTGTACATTCATTTAAAAGACTCTTGACTTGACTGCAGGGGCCGCAGTGACTGAGCGGTTAGAATGCTCGTGTCACACCAAGGCGAACCGTGTTATGTCCCTGCCTTGGTCACTCCGGATTTTGGCAAGTGGGAATCGTGCCGGACTATGCCGCTGGTAGACGGGATCTCCCGTTTCCCCCGTCCTTGCATTCCAGCGCTGCCCCATTCTCACCTCATTTACCCTCGTAGGCTGTCAAGCCATCGTTTTTAATAGCCGCCCAAATGCCTCAACTTAACTCGTATCCGCTGCAAGATTGATGCACATAATATTGACCAATGACTACTTAGATCCATAGCATTTGATTTGATTAAACGTGTATTAGCCAGTATTATATGGACGACGTTTATTTCTTGCATGCCTCAGTATAATGCTCGCGAGCATTTATTTATTGAGTTTGAAACATATAGGGATAAGTTAAAAAGGTTGATGTAAAAAAATTGTACCAGTCAGAAAAATTATCCATGGTTCTAAGTATAAGTATAAATCTTGTACATCTAACATTGGATATTTACTACATGTGGTATGTGGTCTGCTTGATACCATTTTTAACCCATACAAAAGTCGCTTTAGCTGTACCCTTTCAATCCCAAAGGTTCAGCTTGTATTACTCCGCCTGTCCATGTATGTGAAAGGTATTAGTTCCGTTGTAAGCTACCAGCAGATTCATCGTAATAAACAAGTTCTCTCTCAATATCACGCCCCCTCCGCTTTCACACTATATTTTTGTTTATATTAGTAATGTAGGGAATCGTTTACACTTAGCACTTGAATAAGTTTCTGTTTCATGTCTTTTGATATTGCTGTCAACGAAACGTCAAAGCCTAACTACTATCCACGCTTTTAAGAACGTCATAAAAAATTATTTGCATCCATGTAGAGGAAAGTAGGCTCAGTAGTAATATCAGTAACTGCTTGTATATATTTGCTGCCACCTATGAACAAACTATAGTGTAAGAATGGTTGGACACCGGATGCTTGTTTGAGTTAGCTTAGAGGGAAGAAACCCTCTCGATGAGAGGCCAACCCAGTGGGTGGCAACACAACTACCGACTTACCTCGGGTGCACTATAATATATTAGTCACATCGCAACCGTATCCCGAGTTATTGTACTGAGTCAGAAAAAAAACACTGTTTCTCTCTTTGTCGTCGCGTTTTTTATCACAGAGGCTTAAGTCAGCGGGACATTTTGATTAATTTGGGCGCGAAACGTGTCACGAGCTCTAACGGCACTTCGACTGTCAGAAACAGCTGCACAAAGAGGTCTAGTTGTGTTGGTCCAAGAGCAACAACATACGACGGAGGACCGGTGTATTGTCCTGCAGGCGAGAAGAGATCGGTGGCAGACAGCGTGGGAAATTGCAGGAAACTTGTCTTACACTACTGGACGACCAATATCGCGTTTTACAGTGGCCATGAGACTGCACGCGGGGGGTTTGTCCGCTCAAGGACATGCTAATCGGAGATTCCTTGGGAATACAAGGACTTGGTGGTGCAGCAATGGGGTCGAGTGTTATAGTATATCCCCGATTTCTTCACACTTTTTGAATCAAACCTTCGAAAAATCACCCCATGTATTACGTGCTTGGTTGTTTTCTAAATGAACCACATGTCATAATGGTTTTACCCTTCTCTTAACAAAAATATATTATTTTTGATTAAATTTAAACTTTTCAGTTATATTTCGTCTATAAATTATAATATTTCATCAATAATTGATATGAAAAAAAAACTGTGAGAAAACATGTAATGTTGGTAGCGCCTAGTAAGGAACAGTTTTCATGCAAAATATTATTACACCTGGGTGCGCACGAATTCGGTGCGTTGTCGTTTGC
This sequence comes from Clitarchus hookeri, assembly GCA_002778355.1. Lineage (NCBI taxonomy): Eukaryota > Metazoa > Arthropoda > Insecta > Phasmatodea > Phasmatidae > Clitarchus > Clitarchus hookeri. The sequence goes on from NQII01000502.1 coordinate 188,261, forward strand.
TGTAATTTACTATACTTGGTTAAGCTTCTTTTGGATAAGGCGGAGGGATATTCTGGAAGCAGGGCTTCAGAAAAGTGTGAAGTAACCGTGAAGGGATTATACTTAAGGGTGCGAGCCAATTTAGCCTCACTAGCGACTCCGGTCGTCTACAAATATATAGAGAGCCGGGGGCCATAACATCACCCCTCCAACATCGTCAAAAGAACCCCAGAGTTTTCGTTTGAGGAGATATGATGCTTAGTTGACGTACTGGTGACTGCTATTTTACGGGGGTTCGCCTTCCTCGTGAACGACTTTTCCGTGTAGCTGTTGACCCTGAATTCATCTTCATGGACAACAACGTTACACTTACCATTAAATGGCTGTCGCTGAGATGCCGCTGAGTGAAGTAATCGGTTTTAGGTCCAGGAACCATGTCGAGGTCAGGGACGATCATATTACCTACCGTGGACTGCATTATTCTTAACTCCCACTGTCTCAGGGTCGTTCCCGTCTTATATCCTGCTGTGATTGCAGCCCACTTTTAATAAAGGCGTTTTTCATACTTTCAATTCAAATCCTGGTCGTTGTCGTTCACCACGCTTACATTTAGATGATGTAAAGGTAAGCTTTGTACGTAATTGAAAATATCACATCACATAACACGTGAAATCCTGGCCTGTCTTTAATTTTTGAACACCCGTGTACATTCGTGCACATATATTAATGGTAATGTACTTCAGTGCATTCTCAGCAACGTAGCCTACAGAGAAACAAACTGCATCAGGTTAGCTTAGCCGCGTATCAGAAGACATTCACCCACTGTGGGATGTGTGGGAATACGGACGAAATCGGCTCAGTTTGGCCCGCCTCTTGTCGCCCGATAATTGTTCCTCGCGTTAACATCTTTGACGTGGATCCTTCGAGCCCACGCGGTCGAGTGCACGCCAGTGGTCGCGCATCAAAAAAAAAAATCGTACCCTTTTCCGCTCCGTTCTCTCCGAGCCTAGGTTTACAACAGCGCTAACAGCAGCCTTAGTAAAGCGACATTTGTTCAGACATATAGCGAACGCAATATGGTACAATATGTTAGCACGAACGGCGTAGTCCACGTTAGCGTTTAATTTAAAATAATGCTATTTATTTAGAACAAAAATGTATTTGACGTAATGTGGTACATCACGTTTCAGAAAGTTACAGTTTAGAAAATTGTATAGCTAATTAATTTTTAAGTACACAAAAATGTCTTTTCGTAGTCCAAGAAATGTATTATGAGCACGTAACTGGGGACAAACATTTTAGTCTGGAGAGTATAAACTTTAATCATCGGCAAGCAAGAAAATGTAATATTTTTCCGCAAAGGTTAAAACATAAAAGATAATAAATATTTAGGCAAACACCTTTAACATATATTTTTGGAGGAAACAATGCACCCGGAATAAATTTTACATAAATCGGTTTCTTTATCAACGGCAGCTGGAAATACATTCATTGCTATAAATTTTGCCTGCCCAGGAGTTGCTCATATTGGATGACACTTGGCATAGGCAAAGGGGATGGCGAAATATACAAAGTGTTACTACGTCAACATAAAAAGGCCATTTATTTAAGAGGGCATGGAACATAAACATACACTTAACACAATGATAAAATTCTAAAGTCTTTTGTAAACCACCACAGATAAACTAAGAAACGGCAATCCTGGATATTTATTTTTGCTAACTGTGTGAGCAAATATTTTGTCAGCGTAATGCTTTACTGTCGCCCTATTTCTTACGCCATGAATTTGCGCATTTTATTGCGACGTAATATGTAGCGCTATAGGCATGTGACATTCTGCCAAACTATTTGCTCATAAAGAAGGCTGAAATTGTTATTTAGGATTGCCGTTTTTTTCAAATTCATATTGGCTTTCAGAAACTTGTGAACTTCAATCAACCTGCTCAGCATTGATTTATGTAACACGCCCTGTTGAGAAAATTTTACAGGTAAAAAGTAAGTAAAGAAATTATTTTTTTTTTCGCCCCTATCGAGAAAAATGTTCGACATGGAGTAATATAAACGGCGAATGCTCTCCCACGGAATACCGTCCTGTAATTGTCGCAACTGCAGCTGCAGATTCTGCACACCCGTTGACGGCTGAAGCTGCCTTTCCGTTGCACTCACGCGCGTTTGCATGTGACAAGTATGGTTACCGCAATGACCAAGAAAGAAGTCGGCAGTAAAGCTGCACCCATGCTGTGTAGTGTTTGAACTTATTTTTTGGAAAATTGCCCGTAGCTGCCGTGCCACGAAAGTAAGGCCGCGGAATATCCCGAATGACGGTCTGACATGCCATCAGTGTCCCCTGATAAAAACCACGAAATACCAAAAATCACAGAAGATTGTTCCTCATACCACAACTTCATCAAATCTGGTGGTGTATCGAAAAACAACGAAACTCGGATTTGTGCGCTTCATAGACTATTCTAGGTAAAGTGGGCACTTTTGAAAGCGCTCTCATTTGGAATAAGAGTCAATAAATATATTTTATTTTGCGCTAAGACGTTAATTTCCGAGTGCGATGGAATATAAACACTGTGTTCATTTCTAGCATGGCAATATTTATTTTAAAAGGTGGTTAAAGGATAAGAAATGGCTGAAGGGAAAAAGTAACTAAAGCCTCAAAAGTGTTCACTTAACCGTGAGCAGCCTATACAAGACAAAATATGAATTAGTCACTCAAAATGGCGCGTCTCTATTCTTCAGTCGTCCATGCCACCCGATTAAGACAAAATTAATTACGTATTCGCCGTTGTTGGGGTGTCAGCGAAATATGGCATAGGAGGAGTGGATGAATTGAGTCTTCTTCTGCAAATAGTCTCATAGTGCTGGCGGAAGCAGAGGTCACTAGTGATGCCACTACGTGTCTCTGGGTCGTGAAAACGTGACGCTGGTGGCTGACTCTTCGCCTTCCCAGCGTTTATGTTCCTCATTTTTCACTGCTCCCATCTCTCTTACACAGAAAGATCGGAACTGTGGCAAGCAATTTGGCTCAACGACCGTGCCTTCTTCGATACAACGGTTCGCCCTCCACGCCCCCCTCTCGTACAGACCAAATAATGCGCAGAAGCCCAAAATGCGTCGGGCGCGCCGGGAGAGTCCATTGCCGCTGCACGGAGGGGTGAGGTTATTCGGTTCAGTAGCGACAGCAGCCGAGAGCCGGTGAGGCGAGAGCTGCTCCGAGCGTGCATTTTACCTGTCGAAAAAACGTAAGTCTCGCAGCGCGGCATGTAACAGCGCTGTAGTGGGAAGCGATGTTATCAGTTTGGTGTGTATAACGCCAGCACGGTCTCGTAGTTTCCCTCCCTCCAGCGACGAGCGCTCGGGTGCGCCCTCCCCTACACCGCCTCCACTACGTTCGCTCCCTCAAAGCTGCGCAAAGTTTACTTTCTCGATTTGACTTTTCTATATCTGCGTGAAATGTATTGCCACGGCTTGCTAGCTTGCTGACTGATGTTCATTCGGCATTACGCTGATTATTTCGCTCATAGCTTAACATTACGAGCTTCCACGTCAACAGAACTGTAACGGTTGTTAGCTCCTCGCGATGGTAGTTAATACGCTGTCGATTCGTTGAGCTATTACAATATTACCAGTGATGGCGCGTTATACTGAATTTCGTTTCCTGCAGGTTATTTGTTCCGTGCGCAGCTGTTTTTTTTTTATGGCAACGAGTGCATGCATTTTATTTATAACCAGACGATCCTTCTGCCTCATTAATGAAGAACAAAATTTTTTCGTTGCTAGTTAGGAAGGCGGTCTCATAACGTCTGCAGATTGTCAATAAACATTCGTTGGCGCAATGAAAGGTGAAACCGGACGGCAAAACACACACACGCGCTTATCTGTGAATTAACTGCGCGTTACTGGAACGGGAAAGANNNCAAATTAGTGAGAGGCGGAAGAAACAAAACCATATCGACAGAGCGCAACCTGTAATTAATCGGGCGATGAGGCTCACGGTCGGGCGCGCAGGAACTATCCGACGGAAACGAGGGCGCCACGAGCGGCCGACGACGCGGCGGTGCACGGAGACGAACGGTCTGGGGTGGTCGGTGGGGGTAGGTTGGGCGCCGCCCGTGTTCGCGGATTAAAACAAACACTGGGCGATGCGACGCTCGGCTGCGCCAGCATTTCTCGCTCGGGCGGCGCTGCGGTGACCGGGTCGCGAGCTGACGACACAGGACAGCGCTGGCAGTCTCTCTCTCTCTCTCTCTCTCTCTTTTTTTTACAGTCTCTATTGCGTGCCGGTGATTAGCGTGGTTCCGTTCACTTCTGTACTGGGAGCTACGCCCCACCGGCCGTCAGTGTCCGGGACCGCCAAGGCGATTTTCCATGACCTTGTCTGGTGAGCGACGATTTATAGAATAGCACTGGCTGACAGCTAGGGAAAGATTTACGTAGGTATGCCAAACGGTGTCTCCCCGAACGGATAAGATGAACCCCCTGGGGAAGACGTTAGAGTGTTGTTATTTGGACAACCACTTTACCTCGCACATTTCCCCTAAGTTTATTATTTTGTCCCATCGGTTTGTCTGCTTTTCAAGATAGATGACCACTTGATGTTGTTAAGATTATGTACCCCCCACGGGGGG
>NQII01000502.1:192897-217499 GCA_002778355.1 Clitarchus hookeri
GGGGGGGGATACGCACCAGAAGATTTTGTCACTCGGGCAGAAAATGAAAAACGAGACGTTCAAAAGACGCAGGACGTCTCACTGTGCACAAATTGCAGTTGTGCCAGCCGCCTGTCTGCAAATGCATTCCAAAGACAAATCGTACGGGGAAGATGTGCGTGGTTGTTCCACACGCTGAGCACAACAAGCTGAGCAGGAAAACGCGCGGTAATTTCGGTCCCGGCCATTCTGCTCGGAGATCCCGGAGGAAACCCGGTAGTTGACAACCACTACGTACTACCGCTTCCCTGCCGTTCTGACATGCACGGGGAGGCCGCGCGTGATTACTCCGCGTGGTATTGCTTGCTTCTTACGTACACAACACAATCAATGTACGCTTTCATCTAAGAGCGGTATGCGTGTCCATGTCTTTGCCGGGATTCTAACCCAAAACACCTCGCACAGTAAACGGGCGTTCTAACCAACTATGCTGTAAAGAAGGCTCGGATATTTTAACGATTCGTAACTTTCTTCATCGTGTTACACAAATTTTATAAGTTTCTTACACTAGTTGTACGGTTATTTCTCTAATCGTTATAAATATTAAACATTTATTTGTTTTTAAATAAGGTTTTGTACTGTCTATGAAATGTAAAAATTTTCAAACCCCTAAAAAGTACTACCGAAACCTACACACTCCTTCATTTCCTTGTGATGGCACTAAATCCTAGCTAAGAAGGTTTTTTGAACCATTTTGTTTTGTTGTGTATTGCTTTAAAAACGTACCAATATAAGTTATCAAACTCCAAAAAAAAGTAAAATATTTTTTTACAGATACTGCTATGGAAAACACCCAATATAAATTTCTTAAATAAATGTTACGCACTTTCCCAGGTTAGAGGATTATTAAAATTAAAGCTTACGTTATTTACTTTCATAACTTATATAATTAAAACATGATTGTTAAATAGTTTACCGACAGGGCAATAACAATAAGAAATAAGATCGTTCTAACTTACTGAGTTTCATCGACTCCCCAATATACATTGTTAGAAAACATAAAATTTGCAAATTAATATTAGTTTGTAGCAATTTATTTGCAAAAATCAAACAAATTAAGCTTCAAATATAAAAATAAAATTATGATAAAATTCAATATATTTGCATATACATCAGGCACAAATAAATCCAGTTTAAAACAAGTTTTATCTTCAAGCAGGCGCTAAAGTTTAAAACCGTACTTGCAAAAATATCTTTGGTCGGTTGATATGAAATTTAATAATTATTTCAGCAGTCTACCTATAGACGAATGATGAGGTAGACCGATTCATAGTCGTCTACGTATGTACCCAATTTCGGCCTAACCTAAACCAACACAACTCTCAGTCACATGGTCATCACCGACAAACGTATTTTACAGGACAAGTAATTATATATGAAAAAAATACTTTATGACAAATTTGAATTTTATCAAACTGCTTTACAAACGTGGTTAGAGGAAGTATACAAACATCTCAAAGCAATGTTTTTACTAATAACTGTTCTAACCTCAAATACCATCCACTTCATATAAGGTAGTCGTGTTGGCATAAAATCAGTTTAATGCTTGAACTAGGAGACTGACTCTGCGCAGCCTGCGGGATCGCTCTACGCCGTATTCACTCTACGAGTATACCAATAAAGTGCTTTACTTATGTATATCGACGACTCAGGATAAGAGCGTAACACGAAAGCTCCTATCAGACTGCGCGGAGAGTCTTTCTACGTATAGTTTTCCGTTTTTACTTCTGGCGGTCACCAGAGAAGTTTCTTCCTTTGTTTTAGCAGATATTACATTTGGTTCCGCGTGAGTGAAAGCATGTTTCGAGTGGATCAGCGCAGTGTTGATATAACGGTTACGCAGACATCGTTAATCGTCTCAAAATCCGTGTAATACTCGGGAAATTTCTTCTCGGCGCACGCTCCTTCGTGAAAAGCCTGCTGGTGCGCAGTTGAATGATCCCAGCTCAGGGCCACGAGTTTCGATAAGGAGGCGGCGGCAGAGTGTTCTCGGAATCCCCCTTGTCTGGGCGAGAGAGCGCTGCCTGTCGCGGCGAGAATTAAAAACAGAGAGCCCCGGAAATCCAGCTGCTCCCGGAGAAATCTCCGGCGAGGCAGGGGAGGGCCAGTAATCTGACTACACTCGTGTACATCCCCCCCCCCCCTCGTCGGTGGTGAGGTGGGGCGACCCCCGGGTCCGTAATCCCTCACGAAGAGATGCCCGCGCTGGGGCCCGTAAAGGGTACACGCGCGAGACGGCTGTTGTTCTCGCATAAGGACGCGCCCAAAGGACGAAGGTATGAGAAAGGGTTGACAAAATTAGTGTAGGGAAAAGAGAGCCGGAAAAAAAAAAAAAGGAAAACACGTGGGGGGCCGGGCGAATGCTAATACAAGTCGAACGCGACCTTCCGACGGGGCGCAAATTGCAAAGTTCTGTCTCCGCCTAGTTTATTTACGAGCGTCCGGGTCTTGTTGTTCGGGGTCCTCCTCCCACCCTCCATCCACCTCAAGCGATTCCAATTAGAACCGGCTTGGGATAGGTACCGCCGGTACCCGGGGATAAATCGACTTTGGTGGTGTTTTCCGAGCAAGCTTTCTATATAGAGCTAATTTTTTTCGGAAAGTCGGAGTGATTCTTGTCGCTGTATGAAACATTGGTGAAGGCTACTTCGTGTCTGCAGGATAAGCGTGAAGTCTTTGTGGAGGTCAGTGTCGGTGGTTCCTAGCTAACTGGACAGCTCTGAAAACAACTTTCAAGTAAATGCACTAGCAGGAGTAATTACAGTAATTCTGCTGCAGATTAAGAATATTTTTCTGTATTTTAAAGTATTAAGTATTTATTGTATTGTGTGCTGCGGCAACTCATACCAGCGTATCATTGTGTTATATATGTATAATAATAATATTTATATAATAATAGCAAATCATCAATTTGCAGAAAATTTCACACATCAACATACTCGAAACGAATAAGTATAAAAAGAATAAGAAATAAAAATAACAGCTGAGAGAAACAGTACTGAGAGGAAGTAGGACTCTCAAAGTTTTCAGTTGTCCTGAAGCAGATAACTTAGGCTTACAAGGATAAAAGGCCCGTTTACAGATACACAGGTTTAATTTTTTTGAATGAATATGTAAAATCTGTATTTACGTTAAAACCATTTATAATGTTTTTATTTAACAACACGTGAGTGCAAGTACACTTTCAACATTGCCAGACTCTTGTCCTATAAATAAATTGCACACGCGAACTGATTTATTGCTGACAACTATCACTACCTGAATTATGTCGCTTGCTGGTTGCATCTCAATATGATACGCAAAGAGTCTTCTTGGCAGTCGTCCGCACAATAATCACTTCCACTATCCTCAACTTTTCTCTTTGTTTAATGGCTTATGTTTTCTTCGCACATCTTCACCTCCAATCGGCTCTCATGACCTCGACGTTAAGAGCCGCCCAAATCTCTTCACTAGCTCGTCACCTTCAAAACCGCCAAAAACCCATTTGTGCTTGGAAGCTGCCAATATCACCTCGTCGCTAATGCAGAGGGTTTTCAGAAAATATTCCGTACAAGCTCTGAATCTTTCTCCTTCTTGCTAAAAGAAATATCAAAAATATACTATTTGGCATCTTGACGATCTGCACCACTGTCCTATGAAGCTGCCTCCTCTCTAGAGTACTGCTAGTAACACAACGAAGAATTATATTCTTTTTCCTCCGATAATCGTCCAGCTTCCAATTGGTCGCACGCATCTCCTTTCGTCTTTCCTTACAGAATCTTGAGCCTACTTACATCATTGTTGAGCATACTTACATCAACACGAAGAGTTTATAGCTTCAGGAACATTAGCATCCCATTGTGAATGTTTTATTCAACAAGGCAAACCTTCTCTAAGTTTTTTTTTTCTCCTCTACATTGCATATTCATTTGCTAGGGTAACTTTTTCTCCATCTTCTTTCACTTTCGTGTACAGGTTTTACAGGCATGTTAGTTAAACCTATGTTGTAATGTCCGCATATATATCTCTTTGGCGTTGTATTATCTGAAACATAACCATATAGAGACTATCGTAACTTTCGATATAACTACCCCCACAATTATGTATTGACATTGCTGGATGTACCTTCTACAAATTTTAAGGTGGGCCAAACCTGTAAAATCATGTAGATTCTTCAAAACAGCATCTCCCTCGCTGTGAATGAATTAAGTTCCTGATTTTTGGGAGATCTCTTTGTAAGCTACAGTCTGGAAATTAATTCTTGCAATAAATTACATTCCATTACCAATAAAACAATTTATTTATAACACACGCGCTCTCTCTCTGTTATAGGTTGTGATAGTTGTGTTTCTTTGTTTTATTTCACTTCTTAGCAGGGTCATTGATCTCTGACACTCTAGGGGCCACGGTGGTTGACCGTTCAGCCAGCCACCAATGCGAACCTGGTTCAATTCCCAGCCGGCTCACTCCGGATTTTCGCAAGTGGGAATCGTGCCGGACGATGCCGCTGGTCTGCGGGATTTTTCGGGGATCTCTCTCTTCCCCCGCCCTTTCATCCCGGTGCTGATCTGTACTCACCTCACTTAACCCTCATCGGCTCTCAAGACCTCGATGTTAAGAGCCGCCCAATCTCTTCACTCACTCACTAACTCTGGCGGTCTGAAATATCCAGTTTTTACAGACCTTACAAAGCTGGTTTGCCAAACGAAAACCTCGCCATGATAAGCAACTGACACAATGCATTCTGCTCGTACAGATTGTTCAGAGACGTATTTAAGTGTACAGGCACATGGAATGAAGTGCATTTAATGCTTTCTCCTGACAACATTTTTTCTACATCGGACTAGCTGGACAATGAAAATAGCACACTACGAAGAAACCATGCGACAACCACGAAATAACGTAAATAGTGAGAGTACGAACTGGTATGCACAATTTGACAGCACATCCACCAGTGGCGCTGCAAGCTCCAACCTGGTATGTAGTCGAAGCAGCATTAATGCGAGAAACACCAGAAGATACCAACTAACCATCTAGAGTGGAGAAGAATGTTGGTAATATTATAAAGACGTCGCTTTACGCAGTTGACGGACTCCGACAGAAGACTCATAAGCAAATAGAAATCCACAGGGTGGTCGTATCACTGTATAGCCCACTGTGCGGATCGTTCGGACCAAACTGTCCGATGCTGTTGGGAGCAGTGGATACGTGAAGGCACTCAAACATGGAGGATTGGCTCAAGACGGACGAGGTCGACTACCAGTCAAAAGGATCGACAGATCTTGCGCCAGGTACAGAGGGATCCATAGCAACCCGTTCCACTATACTGGTCAGTTTTGGGGCTCCCGTGGGCTCACGAACCATTTCCCGACGCATTGCGGAGGCGAATCGGTGATTCCAGAGCCCACTATATGTTCTGCGATCAAATCTGCAACAGTGGCGGTTCCGTTTGCAGTAGTGCGAGGTCAGATCAATGTGGAACGCCCCAGACGGGCGATGTGTAGTGTTCAGTCATAAGTAGAGACCCGAGAAATTCGCGAGTTCATTTTGGGACAAGCTAGAATTCTAAACACATGCGTTTATATAAATTTAGCCTATGGTCCACACGGTGTTTGACACCTGCTGGGGAACGGTGTCCAATTGTCTCTTTCCACCGTGACAGCAGGCAACCAATGTGGAGTTGATATCGGTATATTTGTACATAAGACTGGAGAGTATAGCATGCAGGTCATTGAACTCGCGTATTCTCGGGTCTCTAGTCATAAATGCCGCTTCGTTACGACGACTAATTATCATCGCGCCCTGGTATGAAGGGCCCGGGGTGAATGCCACATCCACAATCTTGCTTACGAGCACCACACTTCACCCACAGCAGTTATTATGGTCTGGGGAGCCATATCCTAAGAAAACCTATCCGCTATCGTATTAGGTGGAACATTGTTGACCAAGCGGTATGTGGATGAGATCCTACGCCCCTACCGGCTCCCATTTCTGGCCGAGATTTCAGGTGCAATATTTCAGTAGGGTAACGCCTGAACCCACACCAGGACTGCCTATGTCGTGTCCAAACATTTCTATGGCTTGCCCACTCTCTCTGACATGTCTCCAATTTATCATGTATGTGACCAGTTGAAACGCCAGCCACAGCCCAGTATCTGGGATTTGGAACACACCGTCCTACAATTGTGGGCCCATCTGTCTCAGGACAACATCTGGCGTCTGCCAGATCGTGTTGAAGCGTGTATCGCAGTGCCAGGGAATTCGACGCACAATCGAAGATTGCAGGATGGCGTAGCAAAGATCCATGAGTAATTAACCTGCTTCTGTATTTTATTGACGCGTATTACTAACCTGTATAACTACCTCTGTAAAGTTTCAAGAGCCATCCAATGCAGCCTTCTGTGTGCGCTAGTTATATTGTCATACAGTGTATTTTGTGGTTTTTCATTTTCGAGGTTGTGTGATGTGCTCAGAATGTGCTCAGAATTTGTGCATGTTATCTGTAGAGAGAACACACACGTTCTTGCTAACAGTTTTTTATTAATTTCATCATCCTAAGGGGCTACGGTAGTGTAGTAGTTAGACTACTCGGCTCCCTCCTAGGCGAAACGGGTTCGAGTCCCGGCGGGGTCGCTCCCGGATTTTCGCACGTGGGTATCATGTCGGAATATGCCACTGGTCAGCGGATTTTTCGAGGATATCTCGCTTCCCCCGCCCTTGCATTCCATCGCGTCTCCATTTGTAACATTTAAACACAGATTTAGCCAACTTTCCAAAGGGCAGGTAGAGGAGATCACCTTCCTGTGTGTGAGGGGTGTGCGAGAGAGAGTGCGTGTGCGTGTAAGTGCGCATGTACATCCGCGCGTGTGTGTGCGTGTGCGTGCGTGTCCCAATAAAAAAGCCCGAGTATTATAATTGTCGATGAAGCTGGAAGCTTGTTTAATGAATGACAGCCGTTTTGGTGTTCGTTATACCTCAGGATCCAGTCAACCGATTTGAACCAAAATTAGTGGGTCTATCTTGACAGTTTCGCACTGCCGCAATTAGATTCAAAAGTCATGTCCTCATTAGTCAGCTATTTTTGATAACACCGCTGTCTGAAAAAAATGGAGCATTTGCGTCGTACCTCGGACTCTTGCCCATTGATTTCTGCTCAATTTAGCCAATGAGTAGTCTTTTAATACCTCAATAAAACTATGTATGGTAATTTTCAAATTTTCAGACTTATAAATTTTTATAAATTTTTAGTTACCACCTCATATTTACCTAACCTCTATGTATATTTCACCATAACTATATACACTTATGGTAAACAATCAATGATTTTAAGTGCTCAGTTAAAAGTCTCTTATGTCTGCCAGTTGATGTGAAGGGGGGGGGGGGGTTACGACCGCTTGAATAAATACATTTTTTTCAGGATCTACTTAATAGATTACAGTCAAATTTCACATAGAGCAGTGTTTTAGCAGTGAAAATTTATGTAATCATACTAATACATAAGATACCTATTTTAAAAAGAGTAGCCTTAGTGATATTTTAGGCTACGATAGTTTATCTACCTAACTTTTAATTTTTTCTAACAAACTTTTTATGCTCTCGGTAACAAATCCAAACCTTTTTAATTATTACTTACAGCATTTTATGTAAGAATGTTTTAATAACAGTACAACATGAATCAGAAGAGCTTTTACTTCATAGGTCAAGAAATATCCTAACGATTGCCAACTTACATCATTTTAGTATGTCATACGCTTATCTTAGAAATAGTAGCTATAACGATTTTAAAGATAGTATGCCATATATACTGCAACATTAGACATATTTAAAACAAACCACGTCTTCTATTATAGCAGTATAAATAAGAAACATTAAATATGCTCATTTACGAGTGCTTATGTCCACAGTTTTATATTAAAGTGCTACCTAAAGACATAAAGCTCTCACGCGTGTGTGGAGGGAACTTCTCGACAAGACTAAAATATAACTCAGCATACAAATAAAATCTTTGTCTAGTAAGGCAATCTTAATAATTACTATGCATTTACGTAAGGAAACATAGTATTGATGTTTAGTGTTTTAATAATTAATTTTACCTTGTTCTCTAAAATTGTAAAAATAACTTCCATACCTCTGGATGTAATTAATATTTGGAATGTTTGTCTTACTTTCACGAATCAGTATATATTTCCTTGATATAGGAGACTTAGCTTCAGATATATTAACAAGCAACATATAACGTAGCGTGTGGTATTTCTTATTTAGATAAATATGTTCACTATCTTTTCGGAACTTTTTATTCTTACAAATAATAAGCATATGGCGCACAATACGTTGGTTATATAATTTTCAAATAAAATTCATTTTTCTCGTTAAAACCTTCGGAAAAATGCGAAATATTATATAAATGTGTTTAAAAAAATGCTGCTACTTATTGAAGGATATTAGTTTCAAGCTAGAACAGGAGAAATACAAAATATGTAAATATTTCCTAGCGTACAGTTGTGGATGTTGTGAATATTTTTCGAATTATTTGGGATTACGTAATTTAGGGCCTATATAAGGCATTTTGTATTCAAAATTTTCATGTCTGTCAAAATTCAAACAAAATTTGACATTAATAGGCAAGTTAAAGTTAAAATATTTAAGCATCAAATGCCCTGGACGTATTTAAGCAAAAGTGACTTTCGTTAAAATTACTTGAATATTTCAACCGTTTCCATTTCTGAAGTAAAATGTTGGGACATTGAAATATTCAAAATTTGCTGTAAAATATTTTAGTTCGTTATGATTCACAAGGCTTTTCAGAACTATAATATTCATTGTTAGAGTAATTTGTTACGGAAAGTAAACTAATTTTTTTCACAGATATTTATTTCTTGTATAATATCAAGTCTTTAGATATCAGTATGTTCTACACATTTGGGTTGCCATGTGTTTTATTACGCCGGGCAATATCATGGACGAGTTTGATTGTTTGCGAATCAAAGTTAAGAATTATTGCATGTGCAAAATGTAACGGACGTTGCCAGTGTCCCGAGGGTTATTTTTCATCTAATCTGCTTCGCCTCTCCCCATCCTTCGGGAAATCTATGGCTTGTCCTTCGCAACGTCTCATACCACTGCATGCTCCCCAGGACGATGGTCGCTTACGGAGTCCACCCAAAAAAAGTCAACATTCAGATTAGAAATTTTTTACACCGAAGAGTAAACCACTCTTAAAAAAAATTTTTTTTTGTTACTATATCACATAATTTTGCGGAAATCTGTTAAGATATCGAAGTCGTTATTTGTTAACCGTGGAATAAAATGTGATTAACACATTTATATACAATCTCATAACGACATAACAAGTGTGTGTTTCACTCAAGAGCGGAATTTATAAAAATTAGGTATTTACATATTTATTGATTTGGCTCAGTTCTGGCAAGTTCTTTTTGCAGATCCCGGTAGTTGTACCTTGAATTTAAATGCTATACCGCGCAGGCAGCGCGCGCAGACTCATTTCTTGCTCTTCTGCGGCGCGCATCTTCGCCCCTGCGTGCAGTCTGCGTGAGCCCACGCAACTCGGCCAAATTAATCAGCAAATAAAAATTTGCTACCCAGGCCGATGACCCACTAGGTCTCGACCTGCTTGGCGGAAAAAAAGACTGCTAGAAGGGTCTTAAACTGCATACTTAAAAAATGCCTTCAAACGTCGTGCCAATCACGAGACGGCTACATCATATCTCACACATTACGTCGTGCGTTACCATAGCAACCAAACAACAAATTCCTCTATGTAAAACGGCCTTCGTGATAGGAAATCAGAAAGACTTGCAACAAACATAATTAACTTGAATACGCTTTCACAAAAGATATCATCTTGCAATTTATAAAATAAATAAGATCAGGCGTAAATAAAAATGTAGCTGCCAAAAATAAACCACAAATAAATAAAATATTACGTTAATACGTGCATTGCAAAGATAAACTCAGATAGCTCTGACAGGCAGCTGTAGCAGTTATTTGAGGGGTTACACAAAGAATAGTGAAAAATCATATTAATATATTTTGAAGACATCGCAGATGCTAGCAGCGTTAAAACTTTTCGTTTGCAGAACCTGCTTACGTGTCTATGTTGTCAGGAGAAACTCAGCAATTTAAAACAGGGCCTAAACTTTGACGTAACTAAAATAATAATGTAAGTAAGAATTTTGCAGTTGACAATGTCTTCTTGTAAGTACAAATGAAGCATGCATATGAGGATATACTATAAATGTGTATTTATGTACCGGCATAGATATAAATGTATTTTCGAAAGGACTTCGTGTTAGACATTTATGTAGATACGCAGGTTCTAATGTTTATTATTAATGTGTGTGGTTAGAAGGATACTTCGTCTTCTTTTAGTTAAGTCAAATCAAATTCATAAAATTCTTTATTTCGTTTCCCTAATTTTTTGGAGTTACATGCATGAAATATGTAAGTTCGGTACTTTTTACAATGAAAATTTCAGGTAATTTACTCTACAGGAAAACGTATTGAATTTTTGTTTATAAATGTTGCTAAAAGTTTTTTATTTGTATATTTACTGGTTAATTTTTTAATTGTAGTTTTAGCTCATATTAACTCGTGTAGTTTTAAGTAAGACCTGCTGTATTTCGTTTAAGGCTTTTATTATCGATGCTTTTAATAAACAAAGATTGTTTTATATTAAAATACAATCTTATAATTCATATGACTAAATGTGCATGTAGCGTTTTTCTTTTAGAAATAGTATGCCAGAAGGTAAATAATTATGACACTAAACGAAACTATTCTATTTTCGTTGGGCTGCTATTAAAGGTATGGGCCATACAAACGCATACACGTTAAAAGGTAACATCCCTTTCAGAGCTTAGATCCGATCCAGTGATTCTGTTTGGTAGACACTCTGCAACCGATACACCACATATACTTGTAAAATGTCCTCTAAATGGAGTTGCAGCGTTTTAACTTCCTAACACCCAGTTCCTAGTCTGTTAACCTTCGAGACATGAATTTCACAAAGTCTTTAATACTGGCGGGAATATAATTTCCTGCCCCTCACAGTCCTTGTATAAAATTAATTTCGCTGTGTTGATGTTGACAGTGCTTGTAAAGTGACTGTGCCCCAGCAGTATAGAGAGAGAAAGAGAGAGAGAGAAAGGAGGATAGTTAACGCGTGTGTTTTACACGATTGCATATGCATCCTGAATTTGCACACAATATTGCTCTCACTAGCTAGCTCATCTTCATATGTGGATTTGTTACTATCAACAGGAACATACTACTTTGCAACGTTTAAAATAAATTTTGTCTGTGCTCTTGTATTTCTAGCATAATCGAAAACTGCTGAGAATTTCACAGTAATATGCTTGTATTTTAACGGTGTACTTGTTATTTACCTGAAAATATGGTTTCGTTGGCCATACGATTAGTATTTCGAAATTCCATCTTGGCGAAATTTGTTTTTATCCCCAGCTGATTCGACTGAGTATTTTCGCGAATGGGTAAATTTGTCGAGGTACTACCGTTTCCCCGCGCCGTTGTATTTCGTCGCCTTTACGCTCACACCTCATCACAACTTATCTGTTCTCCTTGCTGACTGTGAAAGACCGGTCTTTGCTTTGGGTAGGATAGCTTACTCAGCTGTGTGTTTACTTCCTCTTATGGCAGCCCCGTTGACCTTGACCAGAACACATGAAAACACACTTGACGTCACACAAAAGCGATCCGGCCTTGATTTATGGTAGAATCACGCCCGAAGTATTGTACGTTGAAAACATGGCGGACGCTACCTTTATATTGTGAGTTTTCTCAGGGCACTGCTAATGTTCTTACTAAGTACTATAAGAGTATTATTTTTGGTTAAATTCAGTTCACGCATTGAAACGTTTTAGGGGTATACACACACATACACAAAGCCAGACAGACAAGTGATCTCGTAAGCCTTTATTTCGCTCGGACAGTAGGCTAAAAACGATGACTCAGTGTTTTCAACCAGCAAAGTGGTTATCATTCATAATTCATTTAAAGGCTTTGCGCAGATAATTCAGCATTTCTGAAAACTATACAAAGTATTTACTTTTCTTTGCATATTTAGTCTACTTTCCTTTCGAAATGTAGTATGCTTATAAAATTACCTGAATATCTGTCTTAATGTATGTATCACTCCCCCCCCCTTCTTAAACTTTATAATCCCTAAACAGAGCATAATACAATTTTATAGTAATATGTTGCCATTAACGACCATCATAATGCAATCTTTTATAAAAGCACATACAGGACGTGTTTTTACTTCGTGCAGAAAATGAAGTTACAGCATCTGTGGACCTAAATAACCAGAAAATCCAAGTAACAAAATGTCTGGAAAAGTAATCCTGTATTACGAAAGTGACGTTGAAGTTAGGTTCAAGGGGACATTTTGTACTAACTTTATTGTAGTGTTTTGTTGTGCAGAATCCACTACATTACTTTTCTTTTGTATTGAATAACTATACCTTTGTTTAGAAATGGTAATAAGTGCATTCATGTGTAAGTATTATTTCCAACTCCCGGCATTGTTGCGCCTAACTTCAACGTCGCTTTTCCGGACATTATGTAACTAGGGTTTTCTGATAGTGTAGGTCCACACATGCACTAGGTTCAGATACACTCTGTGTTGTGTATTTCTAAAACTCTGTAATTGCAGACTTCTGAGCATGTGTATATAATACAGGTTGAGTATAAAAGAATACCCGAATTTTGAAGGTCTATAATACCAAACCCAAACAACCTACAACCTTGGTTGACCAATCAAATGAACCGTGGAACTGTGATGTTTGTTTACCATAGCTTCACAAATGTTCAATGTGACCACCACGAGCGGCCCGAACGACATCTACGCGATAATCAAACGCATTCCACTCTTGTCAGCATGTTCGGTGTAACGGTTTGGAAGGCGTCCGTAATTCTCGTTTTGAGGTAGTCAATGTTAGCTGGCAATGGTGGACGAAACACTTGATCCTTTATGTACTCCCATAGAAAAAAGTCGCACGGGGTAAGATCCGGGCATCTTGGGGGTCAGTGATAAAGAGCCTGGTCACCAACTGCTCCTCGACCAACCCAGCGTTGCGGCAACGTCTCGTTCAGGTATCCGCGAACAGCTAGGTGGCAATGGGGTGGCGCACCATCCTGCTGGAAAATGAAGTCCCCCACCGCCTCTTCTAACTGAGGAAAAAACCACTCTGCAAGCATGTCCAAATAAGGGATTCCAGTAACAGTGGGCTCGTGAAAAAATAAATGGCCGAAAGCAGTGTCTTTGGATACAATACAATTAGTTTCCTCCTCACCTCTCTTAGCCAAAGGCCATCCGAGGTTTTTTGATTATTGTTCTTCTTCACCATCTTCTTTTTGTTATAAATACTTTTTCTTTAATTACCATATTTTCTCATCTCCTTCTTTTAATCAGTTAATCTATTAATCATATTTACTTCTTCTCATTCTTAATTTCTTTATCTTCTTTTTATTATGCTTTCTTCTTTTATCATTTTGACCATATTACTTCTTATTCTTCTTTTCTCTTTTTCTTCTTCTCTCCATCCTCTTCTTTAACAACTTCTTCTTCTATCCTTCTCCATATTCCTATTTCTTTCCATTATTTGTATATTTCTATTTCCTTCCTCCTATGTTCCTATTTCTCATCTTATCTTATTCTTCACTTCATCCTCCTCAACAGCCACTTCCTATAATACCCATATTCGACGGGACGCCTCATCTTTATCTAGAGTCTAGAGTCTTCTTCTTCTTCATTCCTTCTTCCTATTCTTTTTTGTTTCCTCCCCTTCTTAGTCTTCTTCATCTACTTCTTTCTTATAGTATCTTCATCTTCTTTTATTATCATTCAATATCTTCTACTTATGTCCTTCTTTCAATCATTTATTCTTTCGACCTTCTTTATTTCATCTTTATTTAAATCTTTACTTTTAAGTTAGAAGTTTTCAAGTTTTTCTTCTTCTTCTTTCCCTTTTCTTTTTCCTTTATTCCACACCTTCCTATTCTTCTTCATATTTTTCTTTCTTATGGATTTTAAAGAGGAAAAATAATAAGAAAGAAGAAAATAGTAAGAAATTAACCCTTCGTCTTTTTAACCATCTTTACTTCTTATACTTCTTTTCTTTTGTTCTTCTTATTCTCTTCATCCTCTTCATTAACAACTTCATCTTCTATTAGTCTTCTTCATGTTCTTATATTTTTCTCTTATTAGTTTTTTCTATTTTCTTGCTCCTGTTGTTCCTATTTCTCTTCTTCTTCAATTCATCCTCCTAGCAGCTACTTACTATAATACCCATGTTCGTCGGGATGCTTATTTTTATCTAGATTCTTCTTCTTATTCATTTCCTTTACCTATTCTTTCTTGTTTCCTCCCCTTCTTATTCGTATGCTTCTTCTTCGTCTTCTTCTTTCTTATATTATCTTCATATTCTTTAATTATCATATCATAACTTCTTCTTATATCCCTCTGTCAATCAGTTAATCTTTTGACCATCTTTACTTCTTCTTCATTTAAATCTTTACTTTAAGTTTAAAGTTTTCAAGTTTTCTTTTTCTTCTTCTTCCTTCCCTTTTCTTTTTCCTTAATTCCTTCTTCCTTCCCTTTCTTCTTCTTCATTTTCATTTTTTTTCTTTCTTATGGATTCTTCATCTTCTTTTTATTGTCCTTTCTTCTTTTATCATTCTTCAAAACCTTTCATCTTTTTAACCATCTTTAATTATTATTCTTATCCTTCTTCTCTTCATCCTCTTCCTCAACAACTTCATCTTCTATTCCTCTTCATGTTCTTATTTCTTTCTCTTATTTGTTTGTTTCTATTTTCTTACTCCTGTTGTTCCTATTTCTCTTTTTCTTCTTCTTCACTTCATCCTCCTCAACAACTACTTCTTATAAACTTCTTCTTGTTCTTGTATATTACTACTTCTTCATATCTAACTTCTTACTCCTCTTAACCATATCCCTTTGATCTTTCTTCTCCTCTTCATCCCCATCACCACTTCTTATTTATTTATCTTTATCTTCTATAGTCTATAGTTATTAAGTTTCCAAATTGTCATTCATTGTTTTGACTATTAAATAGATGTCCTGAATGAATTCGTTGATATATTCGGCTATTTCGTTATTATATATATTGTATAGTTGTAGAGGCCATGTTTCGTTTTTTTGTCTTAACTGACAAATTAACTTTAATCTTTCTTCATTAAATAGTTCACAAAAGTATAATAAATGGTCCAGATCTTGTATCCCTTGGGAGCATTGGCAGATGTCGTCTTCTATTTTATTGATGTTTTTGAGATAGGTTTTAATTTGACAATGTCCTGTTAGAATTTTTAATGTTTGTATTTTAATTTTGCTATTGCTATTATACCAATCATTAATATTATGAATATATTTCTTAATATTTAGCCCTATATTAATTTCATTATTATATTCCTGGTGCCAATAATTTACACTTGTTTCATATAAATATTTTTTGAATTCTTTAATTCCTATAGGGCATTCATTATTATTCACCGTTATCCATGGTACTCCATCTAACATTTGTTTTCTATATACATCATCTTTGTATATAATCTCATTTTCTTCATGTAGTAATTGGTATATTATAATTTTATTCTGTATACTATAGTCTATCGGTATTGTTTTATTGATGGTTACTATTGCTTGAAATGATATTGTTGAGGTTAAATTTGCCAGTTTTATTAGTATGAATCGTTGTGCCGCTCTTAAAGTTCTTCTAATGTGTGTGTTTTCTATTCTTCCTCCAAAACATGAGCCGGCATATTGTATGATGTTCAAAAAAAGTGATTGATATATAATTAATCTGTTTCTATAGCTATACTGTTGAATATTCCATATTAATTGTTTAAGCCTTGTAAATATAGTTTTGACTTTTTCGGTTATATATTTAATGTGGGGTAGAAAATTTAATCTGTTGTCCAGCATTAATCCTAAATACATTATGTTTTTCTTATATTTAATTGATATGCCATTATATTTTACGGTTGGTACTCTATTATCTAATCTTCCTTTTAACATAATTGCAAATGTCTTGCCTGTTGATAACTTCAATTTGTGCTCTTCTAACCAATTATATGTCATGTTCATTATGTAACTAGCTTTTGTTTCCAATTCTTTCCTTGTATTACCTTCTACCAAAAGTATACAATCGTCGGCAAATGCTATTATTTTTGTATTTGCATTGTTATTTTTTATAATAAAGTTATTTATCACTTCGGATACAGCGCAAAACACGTTCACATTGGGGGAAGCGTGCTCGTGTTCGGTGTTTTCATGTGGAGGCTCCTGACCACATATCCGCACGTTGTGCCGGTTCACCTTACAATTTGTATGGAACATCGCTTCATCTCCAAAAACCAGCTTAGACATGAAAGCATCGTCTACCTCGTTCTGGGCAAGAACGAACGCGCAGAAATCAGGTCTCAGTTTTTATCCCTTTCGGCAAGAGCCTGTACAAGCTGTAACCTCTATGGTTTGTACAGCAATCGCTTTCGCAACGCTGTCCATACCGTCGATTGAGGGACTTGCATTTCCCGGCTAGCTTGTAGATTTTATTTTCACGGACAGCGAACGAACGCTTGTTGAATCCGTTGCACATTCTCTTCGGACACACGAGGCCGCCCGGAACCATTGCCTTTGCAAAGGAAGCCTGTGTCTCGGAACTGACGAAACCGTCGTACGATAGATACTCCATGTATCGGGAGGATGACGTCCGTATTTGCGATGGAATTTACGTTCAACAGTCGTAACCGATACACATTTAGCTAACTGAATAATACAGAACGCCTTCTGTTGTTCCGTCGCCATCGTGATGCGGACTAATACACAACACACGCTCATAGTGCGACGACAGGCGCTCCCAGTGTCATATCTCGGCACATAAAGGAAACATCAGACCGTCCCCTGCACATTGACGTGTCGAATGCAAGCTCGCTACCCCCTCACCACCCTCAAACCAAGCGTTACGAACGATATCCAAACCGTAACACCGGACGTGCTGACAAGAGCGTGAAACGAGTTTGATTACCACGTAAATGTCGTTCAGGCCGCTCGTGGTGGTCACATTGAACATTTATGAATGTATGGTAAACAAACGTAATGGTTTTACGGTTAATTTGATTGGTCAATCAAGGTTGTAGGTTGTTAGGTTTTGATATGATAGACCTTAAAATTTGGGGTATTCTTTTATAGTCACTCTGTGTTTCTTGGCGTTTCAGTGTTAATTTATATTGCATTTCCTATACCACTTATTTCGTTACTGCACATAATTTCAGATGCTGTTGAAATAAATATATTTTTCAAGGTTAAAAATCATATGTGGTTAAATTATTTCTGACCATACACTTGTTACGAATATTCATTTTCCGGCAAATTACTTGCCCTTGTACGTAATTTAATTTAGCGAAAACCGCATTTCTTGGTCTGCAGCCGTTCCTGAAATTTTTGGGGTGTCCACGTTAGTCGAACCACTCTGTATATATCAATCCGCTCCTGTATGTCTCTGTGTATGTTCAAGCCAGTTGTTTTACACCGCGCGTTTGTAGCCCGTCATGGACCAGTCAGTAGGCGAGTGACAACAGAACGGCCCGGTAATTGCGAGACAACTGCGTCTTCGTCACCTTTTGTGCGCTCGTCTTCCCTCAATCCCACCTCTCTTTGTTAGGTTCACGCGCACCAGAACGAGTGTGACTTACACATGCACACCACACATCGCACTAAAACCTACACTGTGATGTCATCTCTCGTGCCCGCACCTCATTCGTCGTATTCCCGCGATTGCACTCCACGAACTCACCAAGCATAACCGCGCCCTAGGCTAGGCCAGCGTCTATCCTAGGCCTAGCCTGTGTCCCGGACTCAGACCAGCACCCGAGCGTCCGTACAGTTTCGAGACTCGTCGACGACTCTCCCACGACTCCAACCGACGCCTGTCCCTGCGTCCCGCGACCCAACCTTCCTGAATTGCGAGGCCACGGTCTGTGAACCCGGAGGCCCTGGCCGGTAGCCGCCCGAGCACACACGTACTTCGCAATAGTCGGAGCCGCATCACACGAGCTAAACTGCACGATTTGCGGAAGTCAAGCATTGAACTCCCGGGCAGCCAACGCCCTGCCTACTGTACAATTCCCGGGTCCCACACTTCCTCAGTCGCGACAAAGAAAATTCAACACAGAACGGTGACAAATCTAGTTGACAATATTTAATTTGTACCACATAATTTTATTTTGATATCTGCATAAGGTTGCTGTATGTATTATAGAATACATTATTAAAACAAAGCCATACGGCCAGCTCATGTTTGTACTTATAACTCGGTGTGCCATTGCGTAGAACCTAGCAGCCGGAAACTCGTGCAACTGTTGCCCAGCAGCGAGGAAGTGAAACAGAATACATTCTATAACTTTAGGTTACTAAACATCAGGAGAGTGCTGAAGCCTCGGGGCTGCTTCAACGTCGATATTTATGAATTTGACTCCAGGTGCATTTAGAGAGATTTCCTCGGTTAAATTAGGTACATACTGAATACACTCTATTATCGGTTTCTTCACACTTTCTGAATCAAACCTTTCAAATCTCACACCACGTAAGACTTATTTGATCGTTTTATAAATATTCTATGTGTTACAAGCTTCTTATATTTGTGTCGAAATAAATATACCTTATTTTTGGTTAAACTGATATTTTACTTGTATTTTACCAATAAATTATAATATTTTGTTTGTGATCAACGTGAATAAAAACCGGGAGAATATAAGTATGTTGGTAATGTCTAGTAAGAAANTTATAATATTTTGTTTGTGATCAACGTGAATAAAAACCGGGAGAAAATAAGTATGTTGGTAATGTCTAGTAAGAAATAGTTCAAATGCAAAAGATCATTACACTGATGCGCACGAAACGATTGCAGTGCGTTGTCCCTTTGGTGTTATTTCCCACACTCGGTTAAGCTTTTTGCATGAGGCGGAGAAGTGTATTGGTAGTAGAACTTCAGTAGGGCTTCAGAAAAGTTGGAAGTAACCGTGAATAGACGATACAAGCTATTTTTATTTTAAAACAAAAAAATTTAATTCACCTGTGTATCTCTTTCATTGAAAGTTTTCACACATGCGACAAAGATGAGGAAACAAAATTGTTACTTATTTTCATATTTTATTCCAGAGAAGACGAATCATACGGGAACAATGGACGCTTATTACAATAAATACTAACGTGCATAGATCAAATGGGGGACTTAGAGTTCAATTGCGCACGGCAAGGAACCCGCTACAGTATCTAGCGGCTTGTTAATACGCTTCTTTACCAGTTGCGAATAATAAACCACGTTACCTAACGTGGGTAGCAGTTCTGCAGGAATATGAATTGACACCCCAGGTCACCGTAAAGGTAGAGCGGCTTGACAAACACACAGTCCCCGTGCCCATTACTTATAATACAGTTCCCAATAACAGTGCGGCTATCCCGGATAAAATGTTGCTCTACAAGAGAAAGTAAACATTTATAACCTAAAATTATATACACTCAAAATTTGCTTGTTTATTTGACGGCAATCTAGACTTTGAACACTTCTCTGATTGTATTCTCGTTTTCATTGGATCGCATCTTACTTGACACGCCATAAAAAAATCTGAACGAATAAGAAACAATATATTATAGGTCATATGACGTACAAAACGTCACACGAGAAAATAGGTACGTCCTGCCACTGAAACCAACAAACAGGTGACGTCATCTTCAGTGCATAGACGACTGTGACGTCAATCATGGTGCCGGAAAATAAAGCGAATTTTGCGATTCTCTGCCTATAAAAATTTTTGAAGTAACATTAAATTATACCAAAATTATGGTTAATTTTTGTAAAATACCTTTTAATGTGTTGGGAATTTTGCTGAATCCTTACATTATAATGTCTTTGAACACATTGCCAGATAATAACTACGAAATTAGGCATCAGTTACAAAAAAAATTGTATGATAAAGTTTCACAAATTAAAATACTCTACCAGAGTTTACTGAAACTAGCAACCAATTTATCAGATTGCCCGAACTTACAGTGTTCAAGTGTTTTATGATTGCGGTGAATAAAAAAGTATTCTTATGAAACTTAATTAAAAAAATTGTAGTGCCATTTTACTCTTAGAATTTGCAATTTAATTGAAATACATAAAAAAAAGTAAATTGTCAACTATTATTGTTTTACATTTATGCATTTTTTTTTGCGGTTGTGAAAGATTATACTGAATATATAAAATATGATATTAACTACTTAAGTCTGGTCAATTGTAATGACTGTAAAAATTCCAACACCTGAGACCTTTTGTACAAATTGTATATTTGGTAAATATTTCTGCTTAAATATGATATTACGATATACCCAAAAATAACTAACTGCATCAGCAACTTGAAAAATAACGTACAATAATTTTAAAGCATACGTATTTTTTTTCTCTGATAAAATGAAAATGTCAATAAACCTTCTTAATAACTTTCGAGGTGAATGTTCCAACTCCGTAGTTAACCGAGTTTGCTAGAGAAGTCATCGAATCGAAATAACGATCCTATATCGTCTAAGTAAATAAACAAATCAACTTCTTAGTTTTATCAGAACAAATTTAGCTACATTTTAAATTTTTTTACGACGGAGCAAATAAAATTTAATTGACCATCACTTATATCAATACTGAAAATTTTTTTTATCAAAAAGAGAGTACAGTTACTGCCAAGTAACTGACAAAATATGGGGCACTGCAGTTTATTACAAAGTTGTGTTTTTTCAGTAGTACTTACAAGTGAGGTTTTAATAGTATAATATGATTTAATTCCTTTTTTGTTATCTGATTACATGTACATAATAATTTCAGAATAACTGTCATAAGTGAGTGAATTTTTTTTTACTGGTTATGAAAGCATGAACTACTGATATTTCCTCATAGTAAATCGTAACTGCCGGTAAGCCATATTGAAAACAACATATCACGACTTAATTATCTTCAATAATTGTACCTCTCAGCACTTGATAATTGAACAATTTATCTCAAAACTCTATATTGCAGAAACGGATAAATTATGCACATTACAGTAGAGGTTGACGTTTACAAAAATAATTATTAAAAATGGTTATTGGAGATATTTTCCAACTCTGCATATCTATATTAACCTAAAATGTTACGCGAAGAGAAACTTGAAGAGAGGGGAATGTTTTAGCTATAAATTCTTTTGTAGTTGCTAAGAAACAAGGCGAATAAATAAATCTGTTCAGAGAGGTGTTACACTGAATAAATGTAAAATAAGAAAAATTCCTGAGGACAATCACCTCTAGTATTCCAGCCTGTGTTAGCTGAACACGACACATAGATTCTGTTGGAATCAGATTTAATTGAAGGGAATTTTGGCACTTACAAGCATACCGTCTCGTAGTTTGGTTAACATAGTGGATCCTTAAATGCAAACGGTTACTTCTTGCATATTAATATTTACTAATTTATTCGAGGTACACACCGGAGTTCAAACGTATGACAGAAGACCGCCTGACCCATGTACGAGCGTGGAGCTTACAAAGCCATTGTTATTTGTTGAATAGGAAGAAGACTGCGAGACAATGTCCATCTTATTAACCTAGTCCTAAAAAACTCTTCAACATAAACAACCTCCGGGAATGTAAAGTGTTGTCGCAGAACTTCGTATAAAGAGTTCATCGAGAACGTTGCATCAGGACTAGCTATCTTAACATAAACTGGAAGTACGTTTTAAACCCGATTTAAAACGGGGAAAAAAATTCAATTGTGAAGAATATAAAATAAAAAATATCACACATAAAAAAACAAACAAGCCAGTACTTCGAAATCAAATGTTTATTTGAGGCTTTGCGCGCATAGTTTCAGATGGGCTGAATTCATCATCTTCCTTTTTAGACACCCTGATAAGATGCCGCTGCAGAAGGTTGCAAATTTGGACTGTCATGAACACTAGGTCATAAATGTTTGGCCTTAATGCAGCTTTATACATAAATTGAGTTCATTCTAAGCAGAGAGATATTAAAAAACCCCGGCTGAAAGCGAATAATTCATTGAGGTCAAAATAATTAACATATATTTCCTTGCATTTAATAATAAAATAATTGATATCAGTAGTTCGAAGAGGTGGATTTGCTGTTAAAAAAAAAAAACTAAGTACTTTAGGTGACGTAAGCGTTCATTCAACTTGTGAAATTCTATTGTTCATTAATATTTATCAAATGTTCTGTTTCTTTAGTAACGCAAGTATGTTGCATTAACTTTTAAGAAAACTGTTGGTTTGATTTTTAGACAGAAGCAATTCTCTACTTGGAAAAATTCGATATTTAACTTTACCGATATGTAAATGCACAAAAAATTGTATTACCGTACTCAAACAATAGATTTTCTATAAAAAAAAATAATTTCCATTGCCATTTTAAAGAATGCCGATTTATTAGGACAGAAAATATTCCACAGATAATTGTTCAATACTCTGGAATTCACTGTCATCAGTTTATTCTAGCCTCTGTTTGTGGTTTGCTACACGTTTATTTCATGAAAAATATCACGAGGTTACACACGGTTATATGCTCTTTTTTTTTTAAATTTATTATCGGCTTAGCATCCTGTTGGAATGTCATTTTAAATTGCGGTAAAAAAAACCAAAGTGAAAAAAATCCGCAATGCTAGCAAAAAGTTATTTCAAAAATTTTGTAGTTTATAATGATTTTTGCTTTACAAAAATTTCTCATTAGTAATAAACGCGCAACCACTACTGTAAGAGTTAAATCTTCGGCCGTTGAAATATATAATTATAAAATAATTAAAATATATTACACGAGACATGTTGGACATTAATTTCCTGTCTTGTTTATTCGTAATACAAACAACTAAGCAGAACTAAGTGCTCATGCGTGGCAACATAAATAATACGAGATATTGATAGGCCTATGCGAACCAGTAGCGAGATTAAATGAAACATTTTAATTGTACACGTACGCCATTGCATAGCTGTGTCACCACAAGAAAAACGTAGACGATGGCAGAAACAAATACAGAAAACAAACCAGCAAATATCTATTTTGTTGCGGTTTGAAATGTTGGTGTTGGTATCGGGCGTGTATTTTAAGAAATCTGTCCCGCGAGCCTAATGGAACAGGGAAGCGAGTCTGTTTTCGCAAGCACGGAAGACTAGCGCGGGGCGAACTACCGGCAGCAATTACACGCGGATATTGGACTCGATGTGGTGGCAACTGGCCAGTTTCCGCGCTGTCACGTGGCCTTCGGTCTGCGGAGATTGTTTCGGATTGCAGCGACTGCCGTGCTGGAAGTTTTGTCCGAACACTCGCATCGCTGAGCACGTTGGCGTGCGCACGCGGC
The DNA here is from genome assembly GCA_002778355.1 of Clitarchus hookeri. Lineage (NCBI taxonomy): Eukaryota > Metazoa > Arthropoda > Insecta > Phasmatodea > Phasmatidae > Clitarchus > Clitarchus hookeri. The sequence goes on from NQII01000502.1 coordinate 216,342, forward strand.
TTTGAAACACCTGCATTTCTCTGTCTGTCGGACAGTTCCGTAGTTGCAGCCAGGGAGGATACCTGGCTGGTGGAGCGAAGTCCCCACACCACGACGAGCCAGGGAGGATACCTGGCTGGTAGAGCAAGGTCCCCACACCAAGACGAGGGCTCCCGCCCAGCCGGAGTAGGACGTCTATAAAGCAAACGTCTTCAGGTTGGATTATTCCAATTTGTGTTAAGCTCTTTCCTGGTTACGGCAGAGTCCTGTTCCAGTATTAGGTGACATTCTAGGCGTATGCAGTGTAAATATTTTGGTAAATATTTGTTCAATTCAAGTTCGTTCGGTCGCTGTTAAATTACAGTTGAATCTGAATTCCCCTCGTTGATTTTAGGTAAGTTTTGATGTGAGCGCGACGAATAAGAATTCCAAGTCTTTTCTTGAACCGGAAACTCCATGGAATTTCCTCTGAATGAGAGACTAAATACACTTCTTTTGGTTTAACATTTTCTGTGAAATATAATTTATTAATTTATTTAATTTATTGTGTATAGATAATTTTTTTATGTAAAAATATCTATGTTTAAGCCTGCATTAATGTATATTTATTTAAGTTCCTATTTAGATAAAACATTGGCAATTATTGCGAAAAGACAGTGAGTTTATTTCCCCTGGTAAGGTTTGTTTTTACATTCAAGGTGTGAGAACAGTATAAATTTGATAATTGCTTCTATGGTACTAAACATTTTGACGGAATTATTAGGGAACTGCCCCCTTTTTCCTCACGTGAATTTAAATTTTAAAGATAGGTGAGAATAGAAGTGGTATAGGTCGAAAGTGTTGCATAGTTGCAGGCTACCTCTTACGAACCCCGAAGTCCTCTACATGACAAATCCTATTACATGGGGGGGGGAGGCTTAGGAACCTTTAAAGGATTAGGTGTCATCAGAAAAATTCGGTGACAATGAAAATAAAAGTGAAAGTTTGTGTATATGTATGTTTGTTCCATATGTAATTCTACGCTGTTCGACAGAAATTAACCCAATATGGTAGATATACTTTTCAGTACCCAACTTAAAATATTGTGTTGGCCAAAATGGGCTCCGGCCCCCATTGGGCCCAGTCACCAACTGACCAAAATAGTCTCTGCTCCCCCCTCGCCCCAAATAGGTCCAACCC
>NQII01000502.1:218102-247171 GCA_002778355.1 Clitarchus hookeri
GATAAATAAAATCCGATCGACGGATATAGACAAAATTTGGCAGCGATGCAATTTAGTTCGCAACTTAAAATACTTTGTATGCTAAAATGGGCTGGGGCCACTTTATAGGCCAGAAACCTCTAAAACCAGTTTGTCATGTATGTATTATTGTCCTATTATACCCGGGCAACGCTCGTTAGTTTTGCTTATTAGGCTATAAAATTCATACAAATTTACACGAGGACTCAATTCCTTGTGAATTTTCCTGTGAATTGTTATGATATATATTAAGTAGAACTAACGTTGGCTCCAACATATGTTTTCAATCATCTTCCGGTATTACTGTGATGGTATAGCTCTACAATAGCGTATGTGCAGGATAATAATATTAGGCCTACATTTCATTACTCGCCGCCATTGCAAGAATCATTCTAAGAATACAGTTACGAGACTGACATTGTTTTCATCGCAACATAACGTGGTAGATTAAGGAGTGACACGCATGTTCGCATTCACGAAGTTGTCTGTTCGATCCGAGTAAAATACAGATGAAGTGGTTTTTTTCCCCAAGCGCCGCCCATGTTCATTAAATTAATATATTGGTTTTTTCGTGAAATTGATGCATTTATTACATTTTCATATGCAAGTTCATTTTATTCAGTCTTCAAATTGCTATCGGAATTTTTACTTCCTGTAAAAGAGGCATGTTGTTAACACAACAGAAATGTTGACTACTTCTACTGAACAAAGAGTTGTAAAAACGAATTTCTTATAATCATATTACTTTATGCGAGAGCTACATTAACCAAATTATTTACATTTCTTTTCAAATCATGCGAAGTTGTTTTATTAAAAAGAGGGCATTAGGAAAATTTCTGTGTGTTCATCGTCCCACCCTCTAATCACCCTTCGTTCAATAAAAAAATTCCAGTAACTTTACCTCTAACAAAACTTATACCACAGTTAGGTACTTGTTCACTGGACGTCTCTCTTCCCTCATTATTTCGGTGAATTACCTCCAATTATGGGACTCCACATCCTGCAAATAACTTTTGTTTCCTATATTTTAATGTATTAAAAAATTTTAGTTTCTAATTGCTTAAAAGATTCCCTTTCCAAAGGTATCATCAGAACGAAATAAAAACCACCCCAAATCACGGGTTTCAAAGCAACTTGTATTTGCACCCGGTGTTAAAAGAATTACGTAACTAACACTTGCAACTGCTTACTGCATGTTAATGTTCGGTTTACGGCATTAGGGCCTACGACACATGGTTCGATGTATTATTTTTATAAACACACGTGTCGCAAATGCTATAGTTCTGGCGTTTATCTATTTCAGCAAGTTAATTTCTTGTTAACATATTCCCAACTTACAAAGAAAAAATGTTCAAATATACCACTACCTAATATTATTTTGACAAATGATAACGCTTTCCTTAGAAATTGATACAGTGACCAACCATTATTGGATCTTAAACTTTAAAAAAAAAAAAAAAAAAAAAAAAACCTTTCTATAACGTAACTATAAAATACAATGAAGTATATATATTTCACGAAGCTATAAATATGTGGGTAGGCTTAGGAACGTTAACCAGCGGGAGACATCGTAGTGTTGCGGTTTGTATAGAGGGCAGGATTATGAACTTCTACCAATGCATGATGGCTGGCTGACGGACCAATATAACACTGAGGTGACAACGATTATACTGACAACGCTGTTAACAATTCAGGGCACTGGGCACATGGAGAATTTCATAATGACGAAATGCAGTACCCCAGAGGTTCTCTTTTCATCCCAGAATTCACACTCTCTACATTGTAAAAATATTTTTCGATTACAAAAAGTTAGCTGGAAACCAGTTGCTGAGATTATTTTTGGGAAACAATAAGCAAATTTTAACCAATTTTTAATAAACGTTACTGTGAAACGTGTAAACTTGATATTGCATTTTACCAAGCAAATATTATAGAATGCAAGGTATTTGTAAACACTGAACTGCAGAAATAATTTTATTTTTCGTAAAACAATGTATTTAAAAAATATATTTCATTTGTAAAGGTACAAGAAATATTGGTGTACAAGGTTTACAAATAAGTGTTTGTAAAGAGTACCAACATTTATTACTATGAAGATACTGCATAGTCTTAGGAATCGGCTTACGGAGATGTAAAATCGCTGACATGAATGTCTAAAAACGTTCAATGACGACATAAACGGCCTTTAATTAATAATTGTTATCTCATTTGCTTTGAAAATGAACGCAACTGTTAACATTATTATTATATGCATGTCCGTAAGTATACACATGCTTTTCACGGTTTTGAGATAATAAGTGTAAACTTGCGAGTGCAATTTAATAAACTGTTATTAACTGCTGAGAAGCTTTACCTTCCATACTGTGTAATTTATTTCTATATTGCGCAAAATAAAGTATTCAATCAAATTGTACACTAACGTTTGTGAAAAATGCAACACCAATAAGGTTACATTTGAATGAAATTAGCTTAATATCGCAGATTAGTTACATGACAATACCAAATTGATTAGGATTACAGAACTCTACATTATCTTTGTTCTTGAGAATTCAGTATGGTGTGGAGCCCCTATGTGCTGCAATAAAACCCCCTAAACGTCGTAGAATTGAATCATGAGGACCTGGAAATGTTCCTGGGGAATCTCCCTCCATGTGGTTGGTATGCGAGTCCACAAATCATCAACAGTGGTTGCTGAAGGACCGTGACGAACAAGTCGCCGACCAAACATATCCCCGAAATGTTCAGTGGGCTACATGTCAGGCGAACGTGCATGCCAGGGAAAGTAGAGGTACGCGTCGTTCATTGAAGAAGGCTTGCACATTCCTCGTCACATGTAACCGGGCATTGCCCTGCTGAAATATGGCATGTGGATTTGACTGAAGGAGGAGCAGTACCTCGGGCTCTAAAACTTCCCTGATGTAGCGCTTGCTGTTCAGATTGCCCTCAATACGTAGGAGTCGAGATCGCATGTTGTATCCAATAGCGCCCCAAACCATCACATTTGGAAATTATCCGCTATGCCTCTCCACGGTACAGGCTGCTAGATTACGATCACCACTGTAGCGTCAAACACGTATGCGGACATCACTGTAGTACAGTCTGAAGCGGGACTCGTCCGAAAACACCACATGTTGTCACTCGGCACGTCAGCGACGGCTTTCACGACGTGCCCTTTGCAGTCTGAGGTGTTTGTGGGTTCTGGACAATGTGAGCCGACGCAATGGCATGCGTGCCACCAGTACAGCCCGCAGCAGACGGCGTCGAACCGTCGACGCAAACATGTCCACGCCTGTTGCAGTGCTCCAGTATCGAGCCAACACCGTGGACGAAGCTGTACGGTCCAGTACGGCCATGCGGACAAGATGGAGGTCATTCCGTGCTGTGGTCACATTGCGTGGTACAGTACCCGCCTCTCGCTGCGTATGACCCGCTTCTGTCCACTGGCTCCACACACGCATCACTCTCGTAGCAGCATGGCCTGTACGAGCCGAAATGTCACGGTATGACAAACCCATTTCCCGGAGACCGATCATTCTGACCCGTTCGAACTCACTCACATGCTAATATGCGGGAAATGGGTTTGTCATACCGTGACATTTCGGCTCGTACAGGGAATGCTGCTACGAGAGTGATGCGTGTGTGGAGCAAGTGGATAGAAGCGGGACGTCGACGATGTATACTGGCATTTGCTTTCACTTCATTTGAATGCTTTTCTTAGACTGAGCTTGGCGTAACACGGACATTTCCTGTGCTGGGCCTATGTGTACGCCATATCTTTGCAGTCGTAATCACTTATTGCAGGTACACTGTTCTACACATCCTCAGAGTTTTGATTCTTTCTGGCCATTCTTTCTGGGTGCTGCAATTTTCACAAATTCCGATGTGGTTATTGTGCACTGCCAATCAATACTACAGCCTCGCACTGTGACAATTTAGGCTCGCTAAAGCGTCAAACTTCCGGTGCCTAGGAGAGCATCTTAAACGCTCTGGTAAGGGTCGCACAGCACTGACAACGTTTTAATAATCGCAGACAGTAATCGTGGTGGAGGTGGGACATTTACAATGGGATGCGGCTGCCTTGCTCGGAGTCAACTTAAGTGATGTGGATCGTGCGTGGGGAAAGAACCTGAAAAACATTTCATGGCGGATACACTTTGTAGCCGTCTCCATCATGCTTCAGCAGCAGCGACAATACAAATTTGTAGTCTCCGGAGACATTAGATGACCGTTTTCCAAAGCAGCTGACCCACGGCAATTACAAGAATTCTTTGTCCAGCCGTGTCGCCTGATATGAACTGCCTTGCACATGCGAGGAGGATATCAAGAAGTGTAATTGTAGATCGTCTATGCATACCGGAAACATTTAGACAGGTACTTCAGGTTGCCGTGAAGGAATGGAAAGCCAAACATAAAAAATGCTCTACAGCATGCCACGACGTGTCCGCGATCTTTTAACTGCATGGGAAAGCCGTATTCGGTACTTGACATATGGCAGGGCTCTTCAAAGAACGTGCCAGCGACATCGCAGAATACACGAAAACGAATTTGAGGTGCTGCGAGCTTGCACTTACTCACGAAGTACATTGCAACCTATTTTTCCAGTAAATTATGTTTTCAGACACCTGTTCATTGACATATTATTTGGCTAACGTTTCAATAATTTAACAAACACAAATAAAGCAAAAGAATTTTGCACAGTGTAATGTGATTTGTGATGTTTCTTAGCCTCAGTAGACACTAGCATCTGAGCTGTGCCGTCACAACCTTGTTACGTTCCAGTGTGTGGACTTAAGTTCCATCATGATAGATAAAAATCGCGTAGGTAATCGATCGAAACAAATCACTTTATCCGAGTTTTATAAGTTCATGGAAACCCACACAGAAATAGAGGTTCCCAATTATAACTAATNGTTTTATAAGTTCATGGAAACCCACACAGAAATAGAGGTTCCCAATTATAACTAATAAGACTACTTTCATCTGCACTTGTGTGCTAGTAAATTTGTTGACTTTACCCTATTTTAAAACTTAGATAAGAAATTTCNATAAGACTACTTTCATCTGCACTTGTGTGCTAGTAAATTTGTTGACTTTACCCTATTTTAAAACTTAGATAAGAAATTTCATGGTTAAAAATAAAATTAATATATTTCCATGAATAGACCGGACAAAAGAAACTTCGTGTAAACATATTTAATGGTTATACAATTTTCTACTGCCAGGATACAAAGTACCATTGGAATTGATTACATGGTTTCGTAGACACAGAATGGAAATCAAAAGTTTTTATTGGTGTCACCATTTTAAAAATTAGTATCTCGCCCACTTTAAGATTTTAGTTAACCATGCTTACGACAACATTTCTTGTTTGCCAAATGTGGTAGGAATCGTTTTATTGTTTCCCGAGATATGAATCAAAAAGTTTCTTGTCTCATGTGGGGCTACCTTACAAAAATTTATGGACAAAATAAGCTATTTATTAGCGTTTTGATGCTCGTGGTTGGTACTTTCAAACGGTACCTATGTATACAAAATTAACGTAAAATATCAATATGCTAACTATGTTGAAAATCAGTGCCACAGTCTTAAGGGGGCTTACATACCACTTGCAAACTAATATTAATAAACAAATGTATCCTTCCACACTGAAGTGGAATGACACGCGACTTATGTCGCGTGCCATTTGTTATGAGACTCCTGGATCTACTAAGGCCGTTTATTAGAGCGTTTCATAGGTCTCTTCACTGACGCATGCGCAGTGAATGGTATAGCCGCGAGTTGAGTCTGGAGTAATGACGTCAGGTGGCTGGGAGTGTTCGTGGTTTTAGAGAAGTCGATTTTGTTGGGATTGGGGAAGAAAAAAATAATATTTGTTTAAATTTTCGTATCCTGTTTCACAATCTGTAAAATTATGTGCTTAAATCAATATAGTCAGCAAATAATATTAAATTATATACTTTCAGAATATACTGTTTAAGACGAATCGCATTCAGAAAACAAAGTTTAAATTTTTTTAATATACGAAATAATTAACAGTGCAAATGGACAATCTTTCCTTCTAGGAGTTATCCCACCCACCTACATGCTGCGAAATGAGCAGGAAACCATACAACATGTCACTTGCATTTTGTCACCTGTCACTTCGGTGTGATCTTTATCACCTGCCAAATGTGGCGATAAAATATTGTGTTGTTTCTGAGATGTAAAAGAGCTTTATTTTCATCTAGCGATATGTTCCAAAAGGCAAACCTACAATATACACCTCTAAATTAAATTTCACACTAAGCACAGTTAAATTAAGACATTTTGTTTAAATTAGTTCAATTGTTCCTCAGATATGAAATAGTGCCCTAAATATTAAATTGGCCACCAGTTCCAAAAGAAGCACACTGCGTGATCGAAAACTGTAGCTGTCAGATGGTCTTGTTAAGTACAATATGTGTACCGAGTTTGATGAAATTCAATACACGGGTACAAAATATTTAGGACGGAGAGATTCTCACAAACACATACCTTGACAGAGAAATATATCTCTTATGCCCTACTTCTCATCGGAAAGTAGGTAAAAACAATAAGCGCAACGTTTCATAACGATTTTTGGCCAAATGTGTGAACAAATGTTAGCCACAGAAATGCATTTCTGTCGAAATGTTTCTCACACCATAAATTAACCTTTTATTAATTGCGACACGAGCTGTCTACAGAATGTAAAGAAAACATCCAATATTTGTGGAAAATTATCTCTAGTATAGAACTTAAAGTTATTGAACATTTGTACTGTGCTACGAATATTTGTAAGGTTCAATGCGTAACAATGTCTTGTGTCGCCACGGAATGTGTTTAACAGTTCTTTCCCCAAATACGATCCACATTACTTTGGTTGACTCTGAGCAAGACAGCCGCATCCCATTGTGAATATCCCACCTCCACCACGATTACTGTCCGCGATTACTGAATCGCTGTCAGTGCTGTGCGACCCTTACCAGAGCGTTTAAGGCGCCCATCTACCTGGCGCTTGAACTGCGTTGCAGAGTGTTCCAAATACACGTTTTTCAACGAAACTATTAAGCGTGCGTCCAACGTGCTGATCTACGAAAAGAACACACACTTCAGACGAGAGCTGTTAAGTACTTTCAAAATATCACGTACGTTAGAAACATCAATTCAGAGTACTCCAAAACCGCTAAAAATGGCCTTTCCAAAGCGCTGTAGCTCAAAATGCACGCATCAGATACATACAAAACTACTATATGGGCCTGCACTGAACCTTCCTAAAGACTTCCTGCTAATAAAATTATATGGTCGCCGCTGAAAGTCCCATAGGTACACGCAGCACGACGAGAACACTGCACGCCAGTTCAGAGCCTTGCGCTTAGCGGCGATGGCGTACTTGATGCGCTTGGCAGTGTCGCCCTTATCGCTCCCGCGCTTCTCGGCCTAAACGTGGGAAAGAGTTCCAGGGAGACGGGCGCCTTAAGATGTTCTGCCAGGCACCGACAGTTAAACGCGTTAGCGAGCCTAAGCTGTCACAGTGCGAGGCTGTAGTATTGATTGGTGGTGCACAATAACTACATCGGGCATTACATTACTGGTGAATGTGGAAAGTCGGGAATACGACATGACATGATTATCAGGCGATGTCTATTACTGTGAATAGCAGAATGGAAACTTTATTTTGCGCAGTGTATAAATAGATGACGTAATATAATAGGAAAATGTTTTTCGGCAGTTAAAAGCAGTTTTATTAAATTACACTTAAAACTTTACAAATATTATCTTAAAATTAAATTAATTTATATATATTTTGAAACGTTAGAAATTTTGGACGGTATTTTAAAATGTGGTCAAAGCAACGAAAAACGTTTTTTTTTTGTTGCTGTGTATTTGACTTTGCAACGTGATTGAATCACCTTCGAAAGACATGTTTTCCATTCCGGATATATGCAATGTAAATAAATTCGCCCAAAAGATTTTTTAATCTTTTCTACAAGAAAATCCTGTTGAAATTGTTTAATGTAAACTAGGTAAATTCTCATAAAATCATACTTATTTATGTGGTTCAATATTATAGAAAATCTTTGTGAGTGTACGATGGTTGTTCAAAAATACAAGATTCTGCCTGTTTAACAAACACCAGTCTCTTCTTATTCAAAATACAAAAACCTTACCTGCATTCTGTTCTTATCACAATCTCACATGTGCAGAGTTACATCAGAATTCATCTATACATATTATAAAACTCAACGTCTCTCTGTATGTTTGTCTGTCAGTGCGCTTATCGCTCAATAACCACTTATCCGTTTTACGTGTTTTTTTTAAAACTCATATCAATTTTCTCTGACCACGTTTTGGTATATATTTCGTTACGTAAAGTTATATAAGGAATAAGCAGTGATGATAATAGTGAATAAAGTCGGAAAAAAAGTTTGCCGCCAGCGCGCTCTCTTGCAATACGCTGTCTAAACCGTTAAAGATGGAACAATATCATGTAGTAAAGAATTGTGCAGAGTAAAAAGACCTAAAAAAAACTCCGCGTTAGCATGTATCTATCTATAACAGAGAAATACCAATAAGCGTTTTTACCATTCACAAGCAACATTCAATGACGAAGTTTTTCACCTTGCAGCCATTGAAATTGAAAAACATGTCAGGAAAAAGTATGAAAAGCATGAACTTTATTTTAAAAAAACCTAAAGAGTAATTCTGTAGTCCACGCGAGCGGAGCTGCGTGCACAGCTAGTTTCACATAAAAGCTGTGAAAAAGTGCACCTGCGTACCTCGAATTTCTTCTAGGGGGTGCACTGCTTACTTTAATAATAATGGAGGTTTTTCCCATGTTCCGGAGTCATTGACTTTTCACTTGCCCAAGAACTGCGGTACATTTTTGCGTTCAAAGTATGATGTGGTGAGGACCAACTCTCTTTTAAATTGTCGTATATAACAACCAGTTTTGTTAGAGGATGAGTGTACTATAGTACACAATATGGCAATTGCGAACTGCAATATTATATAAAGAAACCACTTTCTACAAAATTAAAAAGAATCGACTATGTTTCATGTAGATGTAATTTGTTTTTTTTTCAACGAACTGATGGTTTTCGATTACAGTCTCGCCTCGTTATTGGGTTTATTAAATTTTGTTAAATCAAGTTTCCATGCAATACCATCCCTTGAAAATAACACACTTATTACGAGCGAGACAAGAATAAACAGTTATTGGAAAAAATTCTACATGCCAAAGCCAATGTCCCCTCCAATATTTGTCTGCATTGCCTGGTTATCAATGAACACCGGAATGTTTCATTGCCAGAAAAGAGTTTATTGCCATAATTTCAGTGCTTTTCTAGAGTATACTTGTACAGGTCTACGAATCATTGGAATAAAATGAGAGACTTCTTGATTTCAACACTGCTGTAGTTTTATCATGCAATTACAATTCATCTTAATTCTGGCCTGGACCGTTGAGATTCGAGTTATCTTATTACGAGGTAGTTTATGACACACCGGAAATCAACCAAAATTTCACAATAATTATGTAAGTCGCTCAAGATATAGAATAGCATAGACTCAACTCTGTAAGCAGTAATTGGTGATAAAATCCGATTGGTTTATTGAAATATATTTTTTCCGCTGTATTTTGTTATATATTTAATAATGCCAATTTTTCAACATTTATTTGATTCCATTTCGTAATCTGTAACGCGGCATATATGATTAGTGGAATGATTTCATTTTATTCTGTTATTTTCTTCTTCTTGATTCTGTGAATTTATGATATAAATTACCTTGATTGAAAGTCGACGCAAGTTTCTACATAAATGCACCACTTGTCCATCGTCAGATATAAACAAATAGTATACAGTATACAAGAGCTTATAGATTCTGACGTTGGCGTATATGTTTAACGCGTTCAAGCCGACTTAGTAGACTAAGTCACCCATTTATTACTAGATTAACTCCGTTGTACGAGCGTGCACTCAACACACTATCCCAGCGTACAACAGACGGTTCATCATTCGCAGACTGAACTCATTAATGTGGAATTGTAGCCGAACAAGAGCCTTTGAAATAAATTACCAATTTTAAAGCATTGCAGGTCATAATATACTTACAATTACATGCATGGAAAGTGTTATGCTATAATTTATAGGTATGAAATAAATTTTCCGACTGGTTGACTCGCTCATCAACGCACAGACCAAACTGATGGAAGGCATTGGTTCCTCTTAGGGGGAAGGCTCCCACTGGGAAAGGATTTTTCGAAATTCGACCCCTTAGTCGGTGTAAAGGGGTGAAATGTATTTTCGAGGACTCCTCAATAGTTCACTAACCCGATGAGATATCGTTGTGCTCTTAGCTTCTAAACGTTGTCCACACAAACACATAAAAATTGATTTTCACGCCCTAAAGGGGGCGAAAATGGGTAAAATATATTTTCTAGAACTCATAAATAGCTCATTTACCGAATAATATGTCGTTACACCTTTTACTTAAATATGTTAACTCTACGAATACCGAAAAATTTATTTCTGCAATTTTTTAAATTCACCCTCTAATAAAGTGAAAAGGTTAATATGTATTTTCGAGGAATCTGTCAATAGCTCATTGATAAAATACCTTTATCCCTTTCCTTCTAAACTTCAGCTACATAAATACAAAAAATAGAATTTTCGAATTTTTAGAAATTCAAACCCTTAAGAAGATGATAATGGGTGAAATTTGTTTTACATATCTTACCTACATTCCATCATTTACATGCCTGTAACTTTTAAAACTAGAATATTTTACACAAACTTATGAAACTATAAAATTATTATACAATGCAATACAAATTTTTGCTGTGAAAAATAAGTCTCATTTTCTGTACTGTTGCAGACAAAATTGTCAGAACTGAGTACCAGCAGTAATTAAAATATATAATTTGCATAAACTGTGCGGTTAATGAAATACATTGCACTATGTCTTTTTTTATACGACATTCTATATACTTGTATAGATCACATATTATTATGCGTTAAGTAATTTCATTTGTCGTTTTGGATGACGATTAATTTGGGATGTATACCAGCTGCGTAGTAACCAATCTTTGTGTATAAACATTTGATTGGTTTCTTGCAAACAGAACTGATGGAAAGAAAAACTTGCGAATAATCTAGATATCTGTAAAAAAATCACGTCTTATAACAATGGCAATGTCATTTGTTAATATTTGGTTTTCCAATAAATCACGAAAATAATATTTAACGTAACTTAATGTATTCCAGTAGCTCTAATATTAGAGATTCCCAGATGATAAAAATCTGTTAGTACAATCCTTAGTCTATGGTTGGAAAATAAATCAAGAAATGGTAAAAAAAAAATACTACCATACAAGATGATACAAGTAAACGAAGTTAACAATATGATAGATCATTAGCGCAGTTTGCTTGAGTTGTCCGAAGGGGTATAAATGTACAGCAAATCTGTGGGAACAGTTGTAAAAATGGATGACCCAGTCCATTACCCTGTGGAGTGCATGAACACTATCTACCCTTCTGAAGGTCGGGGCTACATCAACGCTACCACCAAAAGATTGCTATAGCGCCAGGCTTCGAGTGAAGGCTTGGCAGAAAGATGTAATGGAAGCCACAGCGTTCACTGGACGTGCACGGGAGGAATAAGTTTCCATACCGTGTGTACTGCTCATTCCATTTGAGTACCCTTTCAAATTTAAGAGACTGACTATTAGTGAGGTTCAGACATAGTCGCTAAAAGTGACTGAGAGAGATTTGAGGGAGGACTGCATCTCTCATTGGTTGCTACTCCACGTGGCATGCTATGGCCTGCTCCAGAGTAAACTGACCTAGCAGAAGAAAAGTCCATCGCCTGAGGAATTTATTGCACAAAAATGTCCTTCGATAAAGGATATTAATAGCTGTTTGGCGTAGTTCTCGCTGGAGAAGCTGGGAACAGAAAGCAAGTTACAATGTAAAAAATTACTGTAGTACAACGTTGCAGTGCTAACTCAACATCAGAACGAGTTTGTAAACGTATTCCCGCATTATCACTCCTAAGAGAGAACACCGCCAGATAATGTACTCGCATGGTTTACAATAACTTGTTAAATGAATTACAGCTATAAATACTCGAAGAAAATATTATTACTTGAAAGAGAACAGGTGTGAGATATGTTCTAAGAATCGTCTTAACACTTTCAGACCTAACTTTAATATACGGTTTCAGGTGTTGCAAACAACAATTTTGTAATGTTTGCTGTACTTAAGTCGACACAACACTCGTTTCGTTGTCACAGGCATAGAAAAGCTGTAGGCTACATGTTCAGCTCCAGTTATATGAACCAAGTATAACCTAGACCAGTAAGACGGTCTGCGAATCATTTACCCACAGGTAAGATCATTGGTCATTGAGCTTCACAGTGTGCGGTACAGACCAAAAACTACCTACATGTGCGTAATGTACATAATTGTTTACACCGAGTCCGAATGGGTTAACAAACATTCTGCGGTCAATGAACTGTGGCAATAAAGAGCATATTTGCAATTTAACTTCGAGCAATTACACATTTCTTGAAAATAAATCAATTTGCATAGTCGTATTACATATACGTAAATTTGTATTGTACCTTGTTCAATTCCTCTTTATTACTTGGCATTTATTTTAGTTGTTATGAATAGCTACAATGTGTGACATAAGCCTAACTTCTACTTGTATAAAATTTTAGAAAATTATGAATTCCTTTCCCGTTTTCTTAAGAGCTTTTGGTTTTACGATTTGTCGTTGGAAAATTTCAGTTCCTGTCTGTTAGATTGTGATCTAAATGCGTTTTGGTGAACGCGAGTAAAATAAAGTGAAAAATGGAGAAACTGGCATAAGAACGTTATGTTCAAAAAGAGCGTTTTGTCTCTTAGAGCCAAAAATATGTTTTTTCTTTTAACCCGGTAAGTAAGAATTATGCGGTATGTCATTATGGTGGCAGTACTGGGCACACAACATGAAATATGTTTTTGGAACTGCCAAATACCAAGTTAAACTAAAGCTAACCTACTATCGCATAGTTTAAACAGCAGCATTTACTTTTATGCTCAACTTTCATACTCTGTGAAACAATAAGAAAGACAATCATTTTTAAGGGTATTTCGTATAAATTTGACGTAGTGTGTGTTGGTCCAGTGGTAAGTAATCATTTTTTCCATTGACCTATTGCGATGACAAATGTGTATTTGACACAAAATGAAAATTTATCGCCGTTGCACATTTTGTTTTACGATTTATTGCCAGTGGCATTTGTTGCTCTGTAACTTATTTCCATTGAGTGACCTCACACGTATGAAAGAAAAAATCACTATATCGGGAAAAAGTATGTAACGTGGCGAGTTTCGGATTGATTTGTTGGTTTTTCAGTATCATGCAGGACTATACTTTTCGCATATGTACATAGCAATCAAAATCTACACTAAAATATTATAAGATGTATTTTTTGTTGTACGTCGTTCCTCAGTACGTGAATGAGGAAAATGTTATTAATTTTACGTTAATTTGACTAGCCCATGACTTGTAATCAAGAGTAGGAAAACATATTATGCCCCAAACTCTGCAATAAAGCCGTTGCTAGTAAGATTTTTTAAGAAACTACAGTTAAATATTGCGTTTTTTTTTGTAATTTATCTGATTATAGTGTTTTTAAAATCCTTTGTTTTAAGGTGCATTTTAACTAAGAACTCTTTTGCTGTAATTAGTAAAATTTATTGCTTGACGTTATATTAATTGAACATGTGTCATATGATTTATATACCGAAAAAGGGGTTTCAAAAGAATTTAGCAGCTAGTATAAACATAACGAGTGTGAATCGCTGAAATAAATAAAATTTATTTCATAGTTTGACAATTAAATTAATACTTGCTAATTATTGAATATGACAGTATATAGCTCCATTCGTACGTGTGCAAGTATTCGCCCCAAAAAGGTAAAAACGCACTACCAAACGCCCATGCCGTTGACAAAGTACTAACTGTTTAGAATAAAAATTGGGCATTATCACGATCCTCGACCATGTAAATTTATTAAAACTTTCTCTATAAAAAAATATAGAATTTTTTATTACCAAAGAAATTTACTTTATTTTGCAGTGAACTTCAGAAACTAAAAATATACAATTATACTTTTGTTTTGTTACAATAGTTAATCCATGAATGTACTTGAAAATAAGTCTAAAAGTGTTATTGAACTGTGAAAATGTTCATAGTCTCATGCTTGCGAATTCCACCGCAGAAAAAATAACTCCAGAACAAATATATATATATATCACAGTGGGTCTTTCCAGTAGAAAAAGGAATGGCAAAATGAAACACTTCATTACCAGAGATCTTCTTACGTTGTTTGTAACATGACGGAAAACTCGAAGGCTGCCACGGTATATAAGCTTATATCTACTCTCGTATTTCGTTTGCAAAAGAGAAAATGGAAAAAGACAGGGAAAGGAGGTTACGACGCGGTCTGCGGGGGAAAAAAACGGCAACAGCGTTGACTATTTAATAACAGCCAACTTAACCAATGGTTAGCAGCAGAAGTGTGTAGAAAAGGTATGCTGAGTGAATCATTAATGCACGCTCCACGTTAGGTTGGTAACATGTAAGGGGACGGTGGGCGAAGCACACGAAACAACGACTCTATGTCTGACTTCTGGAGCTACATGCTTCGGAAACTTCATTTTCACAACTGAGCCACCTAATGGTTGACATAAATACATGGTCAAGCAATCCGTATAAAAAGTTCAAATAATTTGATTTCGGAGAACAACTGACCACATCATATGTTTTTTTTTTTTTTTTTTCCTTTTCGTTTTTCATACATTAGTATGTGAGTTTCTTTTCCATTTTCATAAATCTAAGCTTTTTCTGTTTGATGATTTGTGTTGAATTTGTTATTCGCCCCTTACGTTGTATTACGTGCAGCGCGAACGCTAACCAGTGGTACTCTTGGTATGTTGAAGAAACTGATAAACGGGGAAACAAATGCTTATGCCATGAAAGTTTGACCTATTTCACCATCACGAACATCATTAAATATTTACATTGCTTTATACATTTTTTATAAAATATATTATTTAAAGAATATTAGGAGGTCCTACTTTCTTACCTCTACTAGATATATATATATATATATGAAATTAATTAGATTTATAGCTACGTAGGTTTTAGTTCATTTGTTTTTAAACGCCAAGTTGGTAACCCATTACGCTATGAGTATCAGTGATTCAAGCTGTTACAATAAATTGCAGTATTTAAGAGGCATGCAAAATAAGTAAATGTGTCCAATTATCACACATTCGCATAGAGTTTCTTCTGTCGACGTTCATTCTTGATGTTGCAGTTTCCATGCTGATGTGCTCGACGAAGTATTTGGTATCAAAACCACGACATAAAATTATTTTACTCTGGCATGTAGCGATGTTTTGTCGAAGATATGAAGATGAAAATATGCACTGCATCGAAACTGCAGTACAAAGGTAAATCTGCAGTAATTGCAAAATTGTTGGTGGTAGGTTAATTTCTTATAGTTGCTTTCGGCAAAAAACGGTTTCCATTTTACCTCACTTGAATATTAAGAACCCTTTCTTTGTAATTAACATATTCCCTCCGACAGCTTCACGGTCTGATAAGCACGTACTTGGATAGGACTGAAAGATTAATAAAGTTCAAACCTTCCATATTGTAGTCATGGTGGTTGTATATCTATATAGAAGAGATGAGACGTTATTTAAATGACAGCTTCGGAGACCTTCGGCGTGATACGTAATCGGGTTGCAAAAATAAACTTTCCATTGTTATTTTATTTATAATAAATTCTGTAATTTTAATACACTTTTGAATAAATGTTGCCGAGGCTAACTTCAAGTGCCTTGCTTTCGCATGAAAATAAATTGCTTTTTATAAAAATGAACACACGCGTAAATATTTTCTGTTTTTACTAACTGTAATAAGAGGCAGTACAATTTACGAGAATTTAAGTACCCAAACATATTCTTCTTAATTTATATGTCGCGAACATATCTTCAGTGCTATGATGAAAAATACTAAGCTACGTTTGTTTGTCCGAATATAAACATCTAAAATTAAACACTGATGAGTTAAATAACATCAAAGTGTTCTTTGGATTGGAAATACAATGTTAATTTTCATAAAATTCCTGCGAATTATTTTACTACGGAAGCCTTGTAACCTAGACAAAGACTAATTTTCTTCTGTTTACCTTGTTTCGCGTAACTATTTTATGTGGTCCTTTGTGTTAAGGAACATGCATGGGTTGGGGGGGGGGACATTAATTTGTTGTAAGTGGACGATCTGTTGTAAGAGGACACACACACACATATGTGGCGACATACGCACGGAACACGCACCACCAGGAGCTTCCCTCGCACGCGCTCCACGAGGCGACGAGCTGCCTCCGCTGCTGACGGTCCTCGGATCGCCGCTCGGATGTCGTGGTCACGTGCGTGTCCTCGGAGCGCCGGATGCGTCCGCCACGCGAGCGCGCGCGCGCAGAGCGCTGTCCACCCTCTCGNGTGGTACTGGGGACGGCGCGTCTGCCACCCTCGCTCCCGCATCCTTCCCCTCCACGGGCAACCCTTTCTCCCTCCCACCTGTCCCACCACCCCTCCCTCCGCTAGCGACGCGCGGTGCACACAATCAGCTCGTCGCGCAACAGCCGGGGGACGCTGACAGCTGAATAACGCCGGAGCGACGAGTATATGTCTTATCTCGAGCCCCTCCCCCCATCACCCCTTCAAACACCCTTTCAATCGTGCTCCATTCCCTCCCGCTGACAGAGAAACGTTCGCTTGTCTCGCCGAGCAGCAAACACACTTTTCGCGGCGTCCGTGCGTGACGTCTCGCTATCACGCTGAATCAAGCGTCACGTTTCAGTTACGCACTGCATTTTCCTCCCTTTCGAAACTGTCGCTCGGCAAGTTACGCACTGTCGAATTTGTCGACTTTTCTATTCCTTACGGGCAATCGAATCACTTATTTGAAGGACACGAGTCCTTTTGAGATTATCAACAAAAGGTGTTTCATTGTCATCCCCTTTAACATAAGCACTTAATGATTTAATATGGAGTGTGGGTATACTCTGCTGTTGAATGCAGTTATACATTAGCATTTATCTGCTAAGAGTTTCAAGATCAAAAATATATATAAGTGGTGGTCTCATCCCTTTTTCATTTTAACTGATTTTTTTTTTTTGATGGTCTCAAAAATGTACACTATTGTTTGCACATGTAGTAACTATATATTATGTATACGTAAAATTAATCTTACAATATCAGAGATAACATAACTTAATACATAATCATAATTGCATTCTAGATAACTGTATGGCATAGATTAGCAGTTAAAGCAATTTGGCCCTGTAGATGTATCTGGTATTTCCATTCCCACATGATTTGTTGTGTGTCGTAGTCCTGTTAGATAGATTCTCTTTATTTGCTCTCTTTTACAGTTTTCATAATTTTATCAATTTGTTTTACGTCTTGTACGATTATTTACGTTACTCCCACTGCCAATAACTAATTATGTTGAAGCCAGTCTGCAAAATACTTTAATAAACACGTTCTACAATCATCTCGGAAATTATAATGTTGAGAGAAAAACACTACGGTAGTGACAACTGCGCAGCCAATGTTAGAAACAGGACTTGTGTTCTGGTTTCACGCCATTAATTTCCCTAGAGAACTGTTACTCGATGTGAATTATAAAAATGTCATGCCATTTTTCAAATACGCAATATAGCGCAATGCACGGTGTAACTACTTGGAATGCAGCAATCTTAACTGTATTCATGGAAGAGATGCACCTTGCCTTGAATAACAGTTAACTGAGCATAAATAATTTCGCTAGAAATATAGACTCATGCCCTTCTTCAAACAAGTGATTCAATTATTATTCAAGTAAATAATTTTGGTATAGTGTATATTTCCCCCAAATACCCGTATAATTTAATGGTAGACGATATATTGTATAAATTTTACATATTTTCTTCTAAGACTTGAACCATCGAAAATATCCCCTAATAAACAACCGGGGAAGTACAGTTTAATACATGATTGTGTGTTAGTGAATTATATGATTTACATTGATTCGTACCACATAGATGTTAGAGAGGGTTTTCCAGTATTTATGAAGGGCTAAGTTTTACACCATTTTGAACCTAAACTCGGCGTTTTTACAGTATGAACTTCATTCTAACTCATGAGAACCTTGTAGCGTTTTGTAACCCATGGGACCTATATAAATGGACTTTTTTACCGATGGGAGTAAACTGCGGGCCACAAGGAATGCCAAGAGTTTTATTTCATGTGTTAGGTAAATACCTACATGATTTTGTGTTCACGTATATAGACGATGTGTATATATATATATATATAAACACTGTAGAGGAACACCTTGAACACATTCGTCTGGTATTACAGACTTTGCGGTTAATCCCGATAAAATAAGTTGGGCAGAACAACGTGAGTAATTTTATAAATCTATCAAATAGTTTAATATTTATGATTATTTTTTTTGCTGTTATACCTTGATGACCGAAACAATACAAAAAAGAAAGAAGAATATAACTCTCTTCAGAACTAAATACTTTACATCACGAAGAACCTTCTCTATCATCAACCTTAACAGTCAAAATATTACGATAAGCCTTTAGAGGATAATACCTAGAAATACGGCATTGCCTTCGCAGCATTATGTCATGTGTGTTCTCTGATGACACAAAGCGAAGTGAATTGTGATACGCTTGCGCTGAACTTATACAACCAACTAATACTGAAGATTAATACATGCATTCGGTAAGGCAAACATCCACAGTAAGATTACTGCAGAACAATTTCTAAGTCCATAACCTTGAAAAATCTAGCATCCGGTTGGCTACCAATCTGCCCCATATGTTGGCGGGCGGCGTTAGTAATAGTAGGACACCGCGCCGCGTCTGCCATGATACTTTGAGGTTATGTCTCCCACCTCGAAACTTGAAAAATCCAGAACTATTGAACTATTTGACTGATTTACAGAATTCAAACACCAATATGTTACAAATTCATGGCAGATTAGGTACATAACCAATATATTTCTTAAATTAAAAATTATTATTACATCAAAAGTTACTTATAAAAGCCTCGAATCCCGTGAACGTAAGGTTCTAAAAATAGATTCTTGTCTTACTGTAGTTTTACTGTAGAACTTTGCCTTATTGAATGCATGTATTAATCTTTAGTATTCTTTTCATATATATACTCAGAGACGGATGTGAAGCGCAATTAAACTACGACACCAGTCTCAATTTGTAATATAATTTAGTGTTCTATGTGACTTTTGCCTTCCTTTCGAATAACATCGCAATCAGACAATCCGACACTTCCTTTTGGGTGAAACTATTATTTTACAATACGATTATAAAATAATGTTATGCCAGTCATTTTACAGTTCCTAAGAAATAATAGGTTCTTTATAATGCCAAAAATGACAAATTTATCTGTGCTACTGAAAATATTAGACTAGGATTTGCAGGGAATTGGTAAAGGTAGTTTTATTAATCGACTTTATTTTTAATATCGTGATGATATTTTTTTTACCTGGGAATAAAATGATTTGTTGTTTCAATAGATGTTTTGGAAAAAAATTGGGATAGCCTATAAGTAACATGATTATGTTTCTAACAAATTGAAATAAGTATACCATTTACCGACCTTTACCAGTATCTGGGTCAACGGAAAAGTTTATTCTACCACGTGTTCCTAAAACACGGAGACAAACTTTGGCAGGCAATTCCTTACGAAAATATAAGACGAAAAAATATGTGTACAGCGTGTCCCTTAAGGGATTTATGCGACTCCATAATTTGAGTTTTAAATTTAGTTTAGTTGGATATCATAAAACACTTCTGATTAAGCAACAAATCTGTGAATGATGTTTTGTATAAAGGAGATCATACATCTCTAAAAAATGCTTTCGGTTATATCATCCCCTTCCTTTTGTAAATGGCAGCGGGCCAAATATGTTTTTATCAAACTTTTTAACACTTCATTCTAAATTTTTTTAAAGACAACCTGTGAATCAGCACGTCTAAATTAACGAAAATGTCGTCTTGTCCGAACACTCTCAGGTGATCCTTTTGGGATATAATTAATGCTGAACATTCAAAACAGAACGTGTGTTGCATACCAGGTATGGAGACCACAATAGAAAGTAAGGCAATTTTAATGATAATTTTTTAGGGGCCCACACTTAATGGAAAAAGTGGTACTTATATTTAAGTGTTACATTTTCTCCTGAAATACACTGCCGAAGTTTGTTCTCATGTTTTAGAAACACGTTGTATAGTTGGCAGAAAGTGTAAACTGAGCGGACCTTACAAAAATTTTCCATTGTTCACTATCGAACTATAAACCATTTGACATCCTGCAATATAAGTGGTTTTATGAATCACCGAGTGAGTTGACACACCCAGGTTTCGGTCCATAAATTTCTGAAATCTCCAAACGAATTCCAGGATGACTTATTTATCCAGTTAACTGATTCCTCTTCCCCCCCCCCCNCAGTTCCTAATTCCTAATTTTTCAAGTGCATGTTTCCGTATACACTGACTTGGCTGTGAACGAGACGTTAATATTTAAGTAAGAATAAAATCCACGACCTCCTAGTTGGCTGCCAAGCATTTCTGCATTCATATAAACCAGTATCAATCAAACTACACAAATAGATACATAATATATTGAGGAAATAATGGTGTGTCAAGCAACTAACACGCTTGTTTTGAAACTATCCAAGAAAGTAGTCAATCGATAGAAAAACCTGCCATGTGAGCGTGTTTCTCTTCGTTCAACTTCTCCGGCGATTCATTGATGGCAACAATTTCTGCATATTGTCAAATCACGCTAACTTCCAACTTTTCTGAAGCCCTGCTAAATTTATACTTCGAGCATATACCTCCACCTCATGCAAACAAATATTAACCGAGTCTAGAAAATTACACCAAAGGGACAAGGCACCGAATACGTGCGCACTCAAAGTAATAACATTTTGCATAATGACTACTTGCTGGGCTTTACCAACGCACATATTTTCTCTATGTTTTTATTCGTATTAACTATAAATGACATAGTATAATTTATAAATAAAATATGTGTTAATGTACAATTTAAACAAAACTAAGGCACTTTTATGTTAACATAAGGGTAAAACGCTTGTGATATATGACATATTTATGAAACAACCAAACTCGTCATAATGATGTGATTTTTCAGAGGTGTGTTCAGAAAAGTGTGAAGAAACAGCGAATCACCTATAATCCCTGCTGTAACTCCGTACGCCGGTTCCGTTGTGACAGCTTCAAGTAGTATTTTATAACACGGCAGGTATTTAGTGTCCAATAGGTATGCGATATTTATTATGCATTTGTAGAAAAAAATCTGTTCAGTCTCGCAGAACGACCGACTGAAAGGAGGGAGCTTTCAGAAAAGGTCTGAGGCCAGCGCATTCCAAGCGACCCGTCAGCCGAGGTTCATATGCAGTTTAAAGTGCCGTCAATTATTTCAGAAGTTAGCACGCGCGACATTTCGGATTGCTAAATCACCGCCTCCACTTAGCTCACTAACGTGGAGCTGGGAGGATTCTCTCCACTCAACCACCCCCCCCCCTACCCCCTTTTCCCATTCTCCTTTCACCCACATTGGAGAAAAAAATCCCTTCCAGTCCCGGTAATTGCGTTATCCCTGACCGCTCTACTTTCCTCTTTCAGAGCACGTGGTGGTATTTATGGATCTCTGCTTTCAAGGTGATGGTGCTTTTGTTGGTGAATTCACATTGTAGGAAGTACAGCTGTTTATCGGGTTGAAATGGACGAATAAACAATACAGAGCTGACTCAAATTCTTAATCCTGCGACACTGTTAAACTGATTGTTACTCTGAGCACGTGAAAAAACATAAGGCAGAGTAAAGAATGCGATTATTTTTATCTGTCAAATTAAGCATATTTTACCGCCAATTACATCGTTGTTCTCACTCACACGTTCATAATTGCACTTGTAATAATACAAGTGTTTATCCACATGACTGCGCGGGGCTCAGCGGACACTGACCTGAACAAACTAAGAGGGGTTGGTGTTTTTTGCAAAAAGGCGAGTCGATGTACATGTAGAAGTAAAGGACTAAAACGGTAACTTAAAGAAGGTTGGCAATACTCGTATAACTAGATACTTATACAAATAATAATGCCGTATCTTAAACAAGCCAACACAATTTTGCATTTTTAAGGGTCATGGAAATGTCCCACTGTATGCGAATTTACGAAAAATGAAATTAAAAACTTAACTATAACTACTACATACATTTTCGTGGGAATTGCTTTATTGACTGCATTCTTTAATGAACAAAATCATGACATACGACAGCAGCTGGTACAATATGTAGTTTACGAAAATATTTCGACTGTTTTTCGAAAAATAACGTAGTCATATGAAAACTACAAAATCATACAGTACTATGCAAAGCTAACTTTTTTTTTAATTTATAACATTTTTAAGGGAATACATTAACAAGAATCCACAGTACATATTTCAACGAAAAACAGTATACTAACATAACGCAATGTGAGCATTAGATAAACATATTATGAACATGTTTCAAGCATGTGTTACTATGAAATGGTACCTTTAAAATTTTCGGTTACAAAAAACGGCTCAGGCACTATTTATTAATTTACTTACTGGCTTTATTTGTGACGAAGGAAAGGATTTCGCATTTTCTTCAACTTAACACGATGGAGCGAACATGGTAAATAAACACACTATCTGATTATCAGTTAAGCCTATTCAATCAACTCCTCTCAGCTTTGTTACTAATGTATGTACACACATATCTGTATGAGGACAATATCCAGGTAATTATAGAGAAGCGTGCATTTATTTTTAAAAACTGTGCTTAAAATTAGTTTAGAAACATACATGGGATAGTCTCTAAGCAAATAAACGTTTGATTTGAAATTCTTACAAATGTTTAAACTAAAGAAAGAAACTAATTTTTATGTTATGTGCTCTTGCTTTTGCCTAAACGAAAAATAACACGTGGGAAGAAATAAATTAGGAATATGTACAATAGTCCACAATATTCAGTATACAAAAAGGTAATGAATCTCAAAGTATTTTGGTTTCTAAACAGATCCTTACCAGAGAAGGTGAATTTTAAAATTTTGGGGGTACTTTATTTTATCTCTGGAAACCTTTTTAGTAGATTAACTCATTTCATAAAGGCGGTACACTGTAAGCGCATTAGAACTTTATTCTGGTTTCCTTTGAGGATGGGGAGAGAAAAGACCTAATTAAATCT
This sequence comes from Clitarchus hookeri, assembly GCA_002778355.1. NCBI lineage: Eukaryota > Metazoa > Arthropoda > Insecta > Phasmatodea > Phasmatidae > Clitarchus > Clitarchus hookeri. The sequence continues at coordinate 241,498 of NQII01000502.1, forward strand.
CTTTTTTTGTTTCTCATTCTGTGCGTGTGGCTTGTCTGAACCTATTTAAAACATGTAACTTTTCATGGCCTTCTAAAGATGTTCAAAATTTTGTGGAAATTAGTCGAATTATTCCGGAAATATGAGAAAATGTTTAATTTAATCACCTGACACTACTTGCAAAAAATCTGGCAATTGAGTATCTCTGTATAGTTTGCTTGATCTTCTATATATGTCACAAAACTTCCAGTCATATCACGATCTTCACAAATGGAGGGCAAAATGTTAATATTGTCATTGAATAAATATACAAAGTTTAATTAAAATCTGTTCCATACTCTCGTAGAAATAGCACACTAAGTTAAAATGTTTGTATACGCGCCATTCCGAAAATAATATACTTACATACTTAAAACATATAAATTAATATAACCTACCACAGTACAAAATTTCCGCCAAATTTGAAAGAAATCAGTTGATTGTATCCCGAGATGCGGCATAAAAACGGTATTATTTGATGTGGAGCTATCTTACAAAATGGCGGAGAAATGAGGCTTTGTCTAGACAATTTTGATGGATATAACTGATACACTCATCATACGGTGTTAAGTTGAAATTTGTTTTCCAGTTTCGTAGAAAAAATTCTGATATAAAATTATTTTATAGCCGCCATTTTGAAAATATGTGCGTCTATCCCTCTAAAAATGTATCAATTTACATAGCCTCCATAGTGCTAAATATTAGCCAAATTAGTAATCGGTTGTTTTTTTCGGAGATCACATAATTTTAAATGGTAAAATAATATTTTACAAAATGGCGGACAAACGAGATGATGAATGTACAAATTTGATTGATACAGCCAGTATAAAAAGTTTCATTGGATTTATTTTCATGGTTTCGACGATATAACATACAAAACTAAAATAGCTATTTGGCCGCCATCTTAAAAATATGAGTCTGACATAATTAAAACATATAAGTTAATATTACCGACCGCAATATAACTTGTTTGTTATATTTGGTATATTTGCTATAATTAGTATATTTGATTTATTCACGTGGCACTACCTTACAAAATGGAGGACAAAGAAAGCTCTACATAGACACATGTGATGATTGTTATATACCCACAGCATACAAATTTAAGTTCGAATTTTTTAATTTGTTTCGAAGATATAGCATATCCTGCTAAAATAGCTAGATAGCCACCATTTTGAAAAGTATCTGATATACTTAAAACATATTAGTATATATCAAATACTGCAGTACTACTTATTTGCCAAAATTTGATACGAATCTGTCAATTGTTTTCCGAGAAATTACACAAAAACTTTATTATTTCATGTAGCCCTATCTTTGAAAATGGCGGATAAAAATGTTTTTTGGCTTATTTGATGCTTGTAATAGATACTGTGAGCATACAAAATTTGGTTGAAATTGGTCAAATGATATGGTAGTTATACCAAATATACCTCATATATGTATGGCAGCCATTTTGAAAACAAGTGCTTAATAAATTGCAATAACTTGTTTTAACTGGCCTATTGTAGTATTTCTTGTGTGCAAAATTTGGCGAAAATTGTTTAAATAGTTTTAGAGATCTAACAAAAGCTTTAATTTTTCATGTGGTGCTATCTTGCAAAATGGCGAACAAAACTAATTGTTGTGTTTGGTTTATGTGGTGCTTGGTTTAGGCACTGTCAGCGTACAAATTTGGTTTAAATTGGTCAAACGGTAAAGTAGTTGTACCAAATAAACCTAAAATATGTTTATGGCCACCATTTTGAAAAAAACGTATCTAATTAAGTTCTACGACCTACATTTAGCTGGTCAATCATAGCATTATTTACTGCCAAAATTGGCGAAAATAGTTTTAGTAGTTTTCGAGATGTAATGTAATAGCTTAATTTTTTCATGTAGCGCTATCTTCCAAAATGGCTGACCAACGTCAATATTTACCCATGAATTATATTATTATAGCTTGCAAAATTTGGTTAAAATCGGTTGAATTCGTTTCCGAGATATGACATATCGTCCTAAATTTAAAATGACCGCCATTTTTTAAGTACGTACCCAGCGTGGTTGAAAACTGCAATAGTCAGGTCTCCTTATGTACTTTATAGTACTATATATGTACTGAGTTTGGGAGAAATTTGGTTAACGCGTTAAAAAATTTAAAGCAGGAGGGAGGACACACGCATAGTCACACGCATAGTCACACGCACAGCCACACGCACAGCCACACGCACAGTAACACGCACACACATACACATACACACATACTCATACAGACACACATACAGGAAAGAGATCTCATAAGCCTTTTTTCCTTCGGAAAGTATGCTAAAAAGAACAATTAATAAGTACTTTGTTACAAATAAGGAGCTCAAAATCGTACAGATAGGAATAATACACGAACGGCACATTCAACTTATTATTAAACTTTAAGTGTTTAATTCGACAGGCCAATAAAACTTCGTTTTCCTTGCATTTTATACTTTATTTTGTACCGGCTGTCTCAAATAAATCTTTAAACTCTTTAAACGCGAGTAACAGAGAAACTATAAAAGGTAATCGGATGGATCTGCTCATATTTGACACTATGAGGACAAAGCTGGTTGTGTACGCAGGGCCGTCGCGTGGTTTGTTGGCGCCCGGGGCGAGATTTNATTTTCCCTCAACAGATCATTGGTGAGACACGTTCCAAGCCCCTGCGTTCGTTGCGTCGCTGTCTGTGTATTTGTGCCCTAAAAGAGACACCCGATTGGATTACCTTACAAGAATACCAGAGTCTGGGATTAAAATAACAATTATAATATATTTTTTTTAATAAGATTGTATTGAAAATCCAATTAATAAAAATAATGTAAGAAAATCTTAACAATCATAAACAAATACTATAGGCGTTATTAATGCAAATTAAATTTGTGGAAAACCTCGATACATACATTGAATAGAATATAGAAAAGGGAACCCCGTTTATCAAATAAAGATAAGGTACTAAACACTAAATGGCATTCGCCTGGTTTTTACACAAGCAAATATCTTGAGAATTTCCTTAAAGTCTATTTGTTGTGCCTCATCGTTTTCAACGGACAAGATGGCCTGAGAAATTAGTCTCTCCTGTGACATAGTTGAGCGTAAATATATCTTTATAAGTTTTAGCTTACTAAAGCTACGCTCAGCACTAGCAACTGTCACTGGTGAAGTTAACAAAACTCTAAGTGCAATCCAGAGATTCATAAAATAGTATTTGCTGCCTGTTTTCTTGATTGCTTGCAACACATTAATAGGTTGAACTTGGGGTTCTTTCAGCTCCAAGATGGAATTCACATATTGCAGTTCACAAAAAAGTTCATTGCCGTTGATATCCGATACGTTGTCAGTATTATTTAAGAGGGATTCTAGTTTCAAACAACTTTGTTTTAAGTCATCTTTTGCTGGAAGGTTAGCCACGTTATACAAAAACCCCCAATGCAAATTATGGTTATTAATTGCAGTTGACCTCCTTTTCACTGAAGTTACAACTGTATCCACCAATGGATGAAAGACCTCCCTCTTGAATGTGTCTTCTGCAGATGTTTGCACTTCGTCGCCACTTTCGTACAAAAAGACACGCTTCTTTTTGCAAATTCTTTTTTCAGGGAAGACTGGTTAAATTTCTAGCTCTTCTGCAATTTCATTTGCGGAAAATATTGCGTTATTGTATCCACTTACTCTAAATTTGTCTAACAAGTCCAAGCAATTATTGAACTTCTTCACAGCATCACTACCGCCTTTGGCTTTCCCTTGAAGACTTTTACTGATGATATTGATTTCAAACAGTAAATCATGCCATACTAGTAAGCATAATAAGAAAGATAAGTCTTTAATCTGGTTGACTAAGGAATGAGCCTCACTCGCTGTCTGAGGGTCGTCCGTTTTCTCATTCAATTCGATCAAAGCATCCCGGACTTCGACGTACTAATAGCGAACAGCCTGAACCGCAGATATGCAGGCTTCCCATCGTGTCTCACATACTTCTTTTAGCGTGAGATTCTTGACATGTTCTATGATCACACACCAACGCATTGTAGAGCCTGCAAATATTGTATAAATACGCTGGAGAATTCCAAATAGAGATGTAGATTTGACCGAGGATTTCGCTCCATCAGCAATTACCAGGTTCAGACTATGGCATCCACAAGGGATAAAAAAAGCCAGAGGGAAATCTTCTAATACAAGAGCTTGAACTCCTTTGTGGATTCCTGCCATATTGGCGCCATTATCGTAACCCTGTCCCCGACAGTCTTTCATGTTTAGTCCACATTCGGCAATTTCCTTAAACATAAGATCAGTGAGAGCTTCTCCGGAGGTTTCTTCAGCCACTCGATATGCTATAAAGCTCTCCTCTATGTTAATATTATCATTTTCTTCATTAACATAGCGAATCGTTAGAGATGATTATTCTTTATGGCTAATATCGGGAGTGCAAACCAAAATTACTAAAAAAATATACGGCATTCTTTATTTTCTTGATGATGCTCTCCTTTACTGTACTGCCTAACATGTCAATAATCTCATTTTGAATCAATACACTTAACAAGTGAAAGTTATTTTCTCGGTCGCATAGTCTACATAAGTGTTCCAATAAAACTGCATCAAACTTCCCTAATAGTTGTGCAAGGCTGAGAAAGTTACCATTGTTTTTTTGTAAATAACTTGGAAGACAAGCCTCGAAATGCTATGTTATTCTCTGCTAAATACAAAGTGATTTCGACTAACCGTCCCAACACCTTTTCCGAGCGTTGTGTTTCAGTGTTGATTTGATTAATCATTTCCTGGTTGATTGAAGTACCCCCTTTGAGTCTATTTTCAGCCATGCACCAGAGGACCACGTATTTAAAGTGATCCGGTGACATTTCATGAGATTTAAACCTATCAGCCATGTGGATCCAATCATTAAACCCCATTTTTTGTCCAGACTGTGATTTTGAGGATGGGTCAAAAATCCTTTAGCAAAAACAGTAAGCCGAATCATTTTTTTCGGAATAAACTAACCTACGTCTTAGTACTTTTTCGCCGTTTTCAACGGAACGGAATCGAAAACAATTTGAAAAATGGCTGTTCTTGGAATTCTTTGGATACTGATAATCTTCTTTGGAAATGTCAGCAGGGCATTTTAAAGTTAGGTAATTGCGCTGCACATTTAAGATGAGCTCTGGCCATGTTCCATGGTCTTCAGACAAAGCAAACTATCACAATGTTTGCTGGTGTCATTGTCAATCTCGGACTGTATACTTAAATTTACCTCTTGGTTATCATCTCGACCATCAATGCCTGTAGGAAAGACAGGAATTTCTTCGCTTGTCCCTTGAAAACTGGTACTTGGCAGGTCACAGAAGGTAACGGGCTCTGCCGGAACTGCCGCTGCGATTGAAGATGAAGTATTAAAAAAAACTAGTTGGTCGTGGCACTTTGGACGTTAACACTTCACGCGCTAATTCACTAACCTTATTTAATTTTCGCCGCTGAGCTCGCGACAATTTTTTTGACATTTCGGACACACACAACTACACAAGACAAACACACAATTCACGTAATTCAATTCAACACGCAATTCAAGATCCTGCTTTGCTCGGAGACAGTGACAAGACTGGCAGGTGGATGCGATTGCGAGGAATGTGGGGAGTGGGTGGGGTAAGTGTGATAGGAA
>NQII01000502.1:247194-315656 GCA_002778355.1 Clitarchus hookeri
CGTCGCCACCGGTCCGCTGGTGGGGGATGTAAGGTCAGTGTCTCAACCATGAGTCAGCGTCCCAAGGTCGGGTGAAATAAATATAGAACAGCGCTACACGGCAGCGATTGTGTGCGTGCGTAAGAGCGCCCCTTATCGACAATATAATATTGCTATAGAGATAATTCAAGAAAAGAGGAAGGAAGAGGAAAGAGGAGTGGAGTTCATTATAAGGCTATTATTATTAACAGTATACAAACAAAACCAGTTGCTCTGCAAACTGGCATGACAAGAAATATTTATTTTGGGATAACTTAGCAAATATAAAGTTATCAGTGTCAAATATTTATTTCTTCAATAAATACATGCAACGTATTATTCAAAATTAATTCTGTTATACCTAACTTTTAAAAAATACGCTATGTGCATCTAACTTTTTTCCATTTTAATATTTTAAATTTTTGTTGTTTTATTTCGCCCNTGCCGCGCGCCACCCGGGGCGATCGTCCCGGTCACCCCACCCACGCGACGGCCCTGTGTGGATGAATGTTAACATCACATATAAATGTTCAAAACGAACACAATAAGCAGCAAGACTTGGTCTGCAACGCTGTAGGACAGAACGAGATGCACGGTTTCCATGCGCGTGGATTCACAGGCTGTCACAATCGCCTCTCTGCATGGCATCCAGTGTCCGTGGGCTTTGTGGCATTGTGTGTTCTTCAGAGATCCCCACAGACAAAAATTTAACTGCTTTAAATTCGTAGATCTATGCGAATACTCAACATTTACTCGGCGGTTTATCCACATCCATACAAATGTTTCATCCAGGAGCGAACACACTTCACGATGGTAATCTGGCGGTGTACCGTCTTGCTGGGAAATTAGAATCGTAATCTGGGTAGAGTTGGCGAACACCTGGCACAACGTTTTCCCGCTAAATGTTACAGTAACTTTCACCAGTCACCATTCCGTCAAAGAAGATTGGCCCCACAAGCCTAGTATCCTGGCAGACAAACCACCCCCAACTGATAACCCAGGAAGATTGACTGCTTGCTTTACAACAATGTGGGCATTTTCATGGACTGGTACACAGAGAGTTGTGGAGGTTAGCAGTTCCATCAAATTTAAAGGTTGCCTCACCGACAAAACAATTACGTTAGTAAAATGTTCGCTGTAGTTGCACATATTTACGACCCACTCACAAAATTCGAGAAGCATTTCTGGGATGGCATCATTCATAGCATAAAGTAATGGGCGAATGAAGGGCCTCTACTTGTTTTAAAATGCGGTGGGCACTTGATTTACTGACACCTGTCTCCCGCGCACCTAATCGCATGGAGTTAAACTTTCCGGGTGAGCGTGTAAATGTGTGCAAAACAGCCACCACACTTCCATCATCCATTGTCATTTTATTCCTGCCGCACCGTCCTTTCTTCACATCACACACAGTTTTGTCTCTATAAAACTTGTCACGTATTCGTGCCATTGTTACACGTGGCAGTGGCTCAGTATCTTTATCTGCCCTCCCTCATTCCTGCAACCTAATAATGATCAAACATTTCCAATAATACTTAGAAATCCACTTACGTCTATCAGAAGAAAACCTTGTCACCTCTTTTCTCTACAATTTTAGTGCTACTGCTCTTGGCTTCAAATAGAACTTATCACAGCATCCCGCGCTCGTACACACCCAACCTTGACCTCGTACCATCAGATTTTGTTTAATAGGTTCTCTGTTATTAATGTACAAAGAGTGTAAATATTAATTTGGGACTTCCGGCATATTTCTACACACCAGCAAAATAAGTAGCTTTTATACGCATTAGTTTGAAAAAAACATTTATGAATGAAAGTGAAAGTAAAGACATCATTGCAAAGAATGTTAACGTGGTTCAATTTCCGATAGATTTATTTCTTCTCATTTTGAGACCGGCTGTCAATAACTTTCATGTTCTCGTTTAGGGGTGATTGCTGTAAAATAATCCAAGCTATGTTTTTGTGGAGTCGGCAGCTTCGCAGTATATTTGAAAGGTATTTATTTTTCACTTTACCACTTTCAGAAGCAGATGTAGTTCCGGAAAGTGTAGAGAAAATATTTTCACAGCCTCTTTTGCGATTCCAGTTTCAGCGGAAATTTAACTCCACAGCCTCGTTTAATCAAATGTAATTTTAGCTCATGAAAATGTTTTCCTTGGATTTCAACTGAAAATGTAGAGAAGGTTGATGTGGATATGAATTGCTTTCTTATTAATTATTATCACTTTAAATTCAAATTCAGTTTAGATGCTGTTGTAAATTCCAGTGGGAGTGTGAATCAAGGTAAAAAGTTAAAAAAAAAAAAAAAAAATATGTATATAGATATATATCTTTATCGTTTTGTCTCCCCATTAAAATAAAGGTTTCTGTTTTTCGCCACGTGAACAATAGCGAATGTCGTGTAAAACTGATTACCCTTTTAAACACATGAATTTGTACTAAAAAAAATATACATATGTATGTAAGACAGCCACTGAACCATTACGAAGACAATTTTGGCAGTTTAAATGTTGCTTCCTGTTATAAATACTTAAGAAGGGAGTGATTTGGCATCGATGATTGAGCGGACAAAGAAATGCCATTTGCGGAACGGATATCGAGATGACATGTGATGAACTGGCTGCACGTGAAGCCGTATGCAAGTGGTCGTACTTAGCCTGCCTAGAATGCCACTTACTTAGCCGGATACGCGCAATTATGAAGGTTAGCTCCATGTGATGGCTGCGTGAGCATGCCTCAGACTTACCGACCGCTGGTATTCCAGCAGTAGCTCTACTTACTGTTGGCATTTATTTCTTTCTTAAGGGCTGTAGGAAGTTCTTTGCAGTGCACGAATTCTGGAAAAATAAATTCAAGAAACGAATTTGAAATCGTTACTACTTTCTGATGATGTTCGATATATTGTCATGATTGTTTAAAAATTGTGACTATCATATACGACAATATATTATGCAAAGCCAACTTTTCGCGAACAATTATACATCTTAATCATTACATCATTAAATATACAAAAAAGTAATTTTATAATCAACAAAACAATTCTTGGAAAAATATTTTAACAAAACATTTATCAGGAAATTAAGAAAAATTAAATTCCGTTAAATAAAGATCTTTTATTTATTTTGTCATTATGTATGTATTCCTACATAATAATATTAAAACAATTTCATTGCATATTATTTCATTTTGCTTTTCCCATACTTTATTATTCGGAAAGCAGTCCACGATATTTTGTGTGAGAGAACAATTGCTGTAATTTATGCTTTTGTAAGTTGAAGTATATAGTAAAGAAAACCAACAGTATCTAAATACAGGATGATTCACAACGAGTAACCGCCACTCACATTACCTATTCCTTACTTCATTTAGAGCAAATTATGTAATGTAAATGTGGGCCATATTCCCAATACTTGCAGAATAATTTGAAATATTTGCAAAATGACGAATAAATTATAACTTTCTCAGAAGTAAATACAGGCATGTATTATCAGATCGTATTATTTACAGTTGAGCATCTCAATTGCGTCTAACCAATTTGCGTCTAACCAAGTTACAAAAGGTGTTCAAAAATGTTTTCGACTAATTCTATACACTTGGCCGCACGCTTATGAACCGCATGTGTTGCTCTACGTAGCTGCACACAGCTGTCTTTGATTTCTGTAGTGGCATGCATGACACACGCAAGTAGTTCCTCACGTGTTTGTGCAGTACTTTGATAAACATCATCACATCATCATCCCCATACGCAATAATCTAGTGGTGATAGATCTGGCAATTAGGGAGACCAGGGGTGAAAACAGCCTCGCCCTGTCCATCTCTCAGTAAATTCACATTTAAGTGTTCAACCACAGCACGGTAGAAATGAGGAGGTGCACAATCATTCTGGGAGATCATACGACGTCTCATGACTAACGGAATATCCTCAAGTAACAGCAGCTCTTCTCCTTGCATAAATAGCAGATACACCACACCAGCCCAGCGTCCCGGGGAAATTAATAGCCCAATCAGCTGGTCGTGTAGGACATCACACCTCACATTGATGCTGAAATGGTGTTGAAATCCTTTCCACTATAGGATGGGTGTGCTGATTGTCGAATTACTCTGTAAATATTGGGAATAGGACCCATAGTCTGACATATTTTGCTTCAAATTAATTAAGGAATACGCCCTTTGAGTGGTGGTAACTCCTTGTGAATCATCTTGTATAAAAAGTAGTTCAAATTCAGTGTTTTATTTTATACTTTGGAAATTCTAGCACAGAAATATATTTCCATAGCTGTTAATAAATGCAGACATGTGCTGGCTTAAGATCAGTAGCAGATTAGGCAAGATTTATTTTGAAGCTATTTGTGGGCATCTGTGTGTATCCTTGTGTCGCCATTTTAATTTTTTACATATGTAGCTATGTGGGTGCAGTGATTTGGGCGGCTCTTAACAGCGAGGTCTTGAGAGTCGTAGGGGGTGACCGAGGTGGGTATGGACTAGCGCCAGAATGCAGGGGAGATAACAGGAGATACCGAGAAAACCCGCCAACCAGTGGCATCGTCCGGCATGATTCCCAGATGCGAAAATCGGGGAGTGACCCGGCCGGGGATTGAACCCGGTTCGCCTTGGTGGTAGGCGAGCAGGCTAACCACTCAGCCTATGTAGTTACGGACTTCAGTGGTGTAGTGAACAGATTACTCGATTCCCACCTAGGCGAACCGGGTTAGATTTTAGATTCCCTGCGGGGTAGCTCCCGGATTGTCGTACGTGAGAATCTTGCCGGACGATACCGCTGGCCGGCGTTTTATTTTTTCGGGAATTTCCCCGTTTCCCCGACGCCGCGATTCCGGCAATCTCCCATTTCTTCCATCCCTGCATTCCAGCGCTGCACCATGCTCACCTTGTTTCTCCCTCATTGGCTCTCAAGATCCGCCAAAATCTCTACACATACATATGTACTTCGTCTCGCCTTTCTGCATAGAATAATCTCTAGTTTGTTCAGGCCACTGTCCGCTGAGAACAAGTAAACATGTCTTCATCATAGTTTTACGGAGTGACGTGGCATGTATACTATCTATGAACGATACACATCATGCACAGACACGTAGAAAATACCATAGACGAACGATAATGTACACCCACGTTTGTATTCGGCACATGTCCCCGACACTGACTCCTCCACGGCAATACTACTGTCAGTCAAATGATCAACAGTGATAAACGAGTTTGTTTACGTTTGAATTTTTAACAGACACACACTTTTATATGAATAAAATACTCTAATTTCAATACATTCAAGGTTAGAGATAGAGAACATGTAGAAATATCTCGAAGCACTTGCTTCCCCAAATAGTGTTCTAAAATCAAATAATAGCCACGTCGTTTTTGTTAATGCTATTGGCAGAAAGGAATTCCTATATAGAAACACGGATAGAGGTTACTGTACAGATCTACCCCATTTTTCCTGTTGGGACAACCGCGTCATAGACTTGCACAGGGGCATTATGACCGTGTGAACGAGAATAACGATTGAAGTGGCGATATTTCGCACTTAGCGTACAGTAATTCGACAGATAAGAACACGTATTCTTTATAGCACATTATTGTTTCCAACATGAGAAGTGCAAGAGCTCTACCCCTGCTTCTCTCGGCAAACAATAAACCGCGACTGAAAACCACAGTACTCAAAATGGCAATATTCCTTATACAGTGTATAATACTGAAATAATTAGAAGCAATGGGCGTCATTAACGGTAATTCGACGGTGTTTTATTCAAAAGGTTTCCAACCATTTCACCGCGTATTTTTTAAATCTTCTATTTAACTTGAGACAAGACTTGTCTCACGCCCAGCATTTTTCGCACCTCTGAAATCTGTGCAAAAATATTCTGTCCTTCTGCCTGCCTGCCCGTCACAACCGCTAAAATTTTACGTGATCTACATACAATTACGCAGCCGAAGCAAACCTATGTATAGCCCATTTTATATTTCCTGTATATTCCCCCTGCCTCGTGCAAACAAAGCTTAACCGAATCTAGAAAATTACACCAAAGGAACAATGCACCACATTCGTGCGCACTCAATGCAATAATATTTTGCGTAAGAACTATTTATTACTAGGCATTTTCAACACACCTATTTTCTCCCTGTATTTATTCATGTTGATTATAAATGAAGTATTGCGTTGTACAGATAAAATATAAGCAAATAATCGATTTAACTAAAGATAAGGTATATTAATAAGGAACATTAAGGTATATTAATATGTAATTAACTAATATTAATGTTAATAAGGTATATTGATTTGTAATTAATATTAATTTTAATAATGTATATTAATTTGTAATTAATTAATATTAATGTTAATAAGATATATTAATATTAATACAAGTATAAAACGCCAGTGATACATGATATATTTAGGAAGCAACCAAGCACGTCATACATGGAGAGATGTTTCACATGCTTGAGTCAAAAAGTGTGGAAAACCCGCGAATAGACACTAACCTTTCGATGTCCGAACAGCGTTGTAAAGTACACGTCGGTTGGCTGGTCTGCCGTGTTGGCCACTTGGCGCGGCCTCGCAGGGGCGAAGGTGAGACGGGCCAGCAACTGCGTCCTGTGCCAACCAGTCGCTGCAGGAGAACTGAGTTCTGCCCCGGGGCTGTTGGAGCGGCCTTGTCCCGCGAGGGCGCTCGCACGCCACTCTCTGCAAGCCAAATACTAACACGCGTGTGTTTCCCCGACCCCGCTGCAGTTAGTCGCCCATGCTCATGGGATTTCTCTACACAGGTTACGACCAAAAGGAGTTTTCTTATGAGGGAGTTCGGCGAAGGTGAAACTTCCGTCCCTATGTGCGCAGTGCTCCAAAGAGGTGACTTTTAATTAAACTTCTAAGTTACATAAATAACAAAAACGGAAGATTTTACTCAGTTACGTAATTTTATGTTTAATTTTAAGATTATCGTAAATTATTTTTTTTTAACGTACAAAATATTTAAAAAAATCCGGTGCAGATGCGACACTAGCGCTCACCTAGTGGCGAAAAATTTTAGTTGCAAAACTGAAAGCATTGAGCTTCCCAACCTGAGTAGAATAAACCTTACCCATACCTAGGATATTCGCGAAATGAACAAAGCCAAAACAGAAGAGTGTCAAAATGTGGTATTGCCTGACTAATCAGAAATATTTTTAAATCATTAAATAAAATTCTAATTCTCGTTTGTGGCGACAGGTTTCTTGTGTGTATGTGAATTGTGGCATCAGTAGGGCTGGAAATGCGTGGATTGGGGAGCGCTGGATGCCTTGCCAGGTATTGGCATTGATGGTGGCTACTGCCACAATTAAGTGCTATTTATCGTCTTTATTACCCTTCAGGTCTTTAGCGGGAATTTCGCCTTAGGAATTTGCCTGTTGACATTCCACATGCATTTCAGCTCTTCCTTGTGCATGTCGCTTACTCACGTTGCATTTGTAAATGAAATGTTGGGATGTTTGATTAGGAGTATTGAATAAGCACTCATTAATTCTCGCGTAGGCGTAACTCATAAAGCAGGTCTACGTTAAGTTTTAAACGAGTGTTTGAATAATGAAGAGATTCAAGTTTAATCGTATTTGGCACGGACCGTAATTCCTCTGAATGACCAATTTTCAATGAAGTTTGTTACATGCATTATGGGGTCATGAAAATCACTCTCTTAAATATATATTATAGTATCATTTGCCAATGTATTATCTGAAATAGTATTGCCAGTATAAATATCATGAATAATTTGAAATGTTGTTACTATTTGTTGTAATTAGCTGAACGATATGTACATTCTAAATAATAGTAAATATTTTGGGGGAATTTTTAGATAATATTTAATTATTCTTCCAGTATGTTAAAAATTTGGCATTTTTGAGAAAACTTCAACTCCAAAAATGAATTTGAAGAGAAAATCTATTTTCCAATTAAAAAGAGGAAACCCCATTTCTTCCTTTCATTTCTCTGGAGTTAGAGGCTGGTAGTTGGCATTGTTGTTGTAGCTCTTTGGGATCGCTGCTAGCGACAAAGTAGTCTGCGGCACCGACAAACGACGCCATGAGCTTTTCTTGATATGGTGTACATAATTTTGTAAGTTACTTTTCACCAATAACTACGTATCTGACCTACTTGAAACTTTGCACAGAAAAGTATAGTTGAGATGAAATTGAGATATCGCCTTATTTCTGTATTGAAAACCACTTCTTCAAGCGTACATCCTGTAACTTCGCACACAAACGTAATTCCGACGAGAATGCAATGTTTTCGTCTCCTTCTCTCTCTTTCTCTCTCTTTCTATCTCTTTCTATCTCTTTCTATCTCTTTCTATCTCTTTCTCTTTCTCTCTCTCTCTCTCTCTTTCTTTCTCTCTCTCTTTCTCTCTCTCTCTTTCTCTTTCTCTTTCTCTGTGATGTAGAGCACTTGCACGCACATACTGGCGCATACACACAAGTTAGCAACACATCGCAGTTGTGACAGGTAAAACTATGATGAAAAGGCTGGTGTTTTCCTCCGCTGCTGCGTCGAGGCAGCCCCTGTTCAGCTGCGCATGCGCATTCTGTACAACCGGCGGTGTTTCGCCGTCCAGTCGACAACTTGCCATGCGGGACTGCGCTGTGAGTAAGAAAGGAAATGCAGTCTGTTTACTTTTAATTTTCACTGACAAAAAAAAAAACATATTTTAAAAGTTTTTTTTTTATAATTTTTATAATTAAGCTTGTACTAAAATTTAATAAATGTGAAAATACATTTGTGTAAAATGCAAAGAACTTAATAATATTTCAACAATGTTTTCCCACCGCAATAACATTAACAGCTATTTAGAACGCTTAAGCAAAACCAAATATACTATTTAGTATTTTTTTTACATAATTAGTACATTTTGAGACGAATTTAAAGTTATATTTATTGGTGTGTCAACAGAATGCAGAAATTCTGCCGAAATGTGCGTACAGATGATTAATGATATAGTTTGATTTCTAAATCACGATCATCGTGCTTGAAACTTGTAAATAGCGCACAGACATAGTAAACTGATAGGTTACGGCTGAGTCAATGCGGTGTCCCTTGCTAATAAAGATTCTTTCTCATCTTCACGGACACGGGCCAAGTAAACACCCCCAGTGCTCGAACTGGTCAGAGGGGGAGAAATTCGTGCGGGGCTCGGTAAACGTCTGGGCGGTTTACTAGACGGAAGGTAGGTATATAGTGGGGGGGATGGGTAGGAGGAGAGAACGGTAAACGCAGCCGGACGCCTGCGGAAGACATCAGCGATAGCCGCGCGCCGCGGCCGAGGAAAATCAACAAGACTCCCGGGAGGAAACGATTCGGCAGCTCACTGCTTCCCTTCCACAANCCTCAGCCAGGGCTCTGTCTGGATGTGCGTGCCTTAGCGACCTTTCCGCCTCGCGTCGATCGCTATACGCTGTTCACGTTGAACTGAGCAGTTTCGAAATCAACCTTTGGAAAAAGTCACTCACCCTACCTTGCATGTATTTTAACGTGCAAACTGACCGGCATGCGCACATTAAAGTTGGTAACGACCGAGGGAAAAAAGTTCCGCGACTGAACGTTGAATTTCAAAAGGCCGAGTTCATTTTTGTGAATGCCGAAATGGTTTATTTTGCCTTTTGTCTTTTTAATGCGTATGAGTATAATAATAAGTAAATTTGTAAAGTTTTTACTTTTCTAATAATATTGCAGTTCCATGTTACCGGCGAATGAATAAAGTGAGAAGGCACATAGGAATGTTAATTTTGAATATGGTGCAAGATTACACAATTTTCAAACAAATAGATCTTACTCAGGGCTTTCCAAAGTGCGCAGTTTACCGTGAACAGCTTATAGAAACTTTACGAGCACGTTCAACGTGAGTTAATGTAAAAAGTGTAGGCTGTTCACGTTGAATCGACCTCTTTTGAAATTAAGGTAAAAAAAACACCCTCTCCTACACTTGTGTCTAGGTTCCANCTGTTCACGTTGAATCGACCTCTTTTGAAATTAAGGTAAAAAAAACACCCTCTCCTACACTTGTGTCTAGGTTCCAAGTTAAGTTGTCAGCAAAATAAGTAAAATAGTTATGAGTCAATGTTTTAAGTTGACTGACGCGTGTAGAAAGTGTTCNGTTAAGTTGTCAGCAAAATAAGTAAAATAGTTATGAGTCAATGTTTTAAGTTGACTGACGCGTGTAGAAAGTGTTCAGGCCCACGGAGATGTAAATTTTTTATGCGGTGGAAGAATAAAAAGGCAGCATAAAAGTAGAGCTGAAGCAGGGCTTTCAAAACTGCTCGATTAACTGAGAATACCCTATAATCAAATACCACATGTTTTCGGGAAGCAACACTTAAAAAATTATTAAGGACGGTGTTATGCCCATATGCCACGATAAAATGTTCCGTACAATCTAGAAGCTTCCAGGAGACCTGCTACCCGAACCTGCACGCAAGCAGTTATGAAGGGTTCTTTGGAATAACCTGTCCAACGACACTTGTTGCCACACAAGTCAATAGTAATGCATTTTTTTTATGATTTACTTCTGTAACTGTGTTTCAGGAACAATTTTCGCTCACGATTAGCATTAGGTGCTCATGCACATAGTTTTGTTATTGTAACTGCTACTTTAACGGTAAATAAACACGAATGTTTACCTTAATTTTCACACAGTAAAACCAGTACACATTTTCGTGGTTATTTATTTACTATTTATTCGTGTTTAAAAGGCTTTATGTTTTTCTTCAAAATAAAATTAAGAAAACGACTACAACCCTCTCTTTGATATGCTAAAATTTCAACCCTGTAGGAGATCATCCATCGGACATTGCACACTACCAGTTACGAAACTGTCCATGAATACGGTCAGCTGTTGGCCAAATCTTAATTAGTTAAAATACACTTACGAATTCTGAGAAATGAAATCTCTTAATATGCACAGAAGTATTTATTACAAAACAGCTAACATTTCCATTTGTCAAAACAAATAATTATTATTAGAATAAGTTGATAACTATCCACACTGCCATGCAACACACATTTAGCCATTTAACCTAAAATATTGTAAAAACCTCCAGAAGAACTGGGACTGGCATTGGCCGAGTGAATAGCCTGCTCGCCTCCCACTAAGGTTAGTAGTCGAGTTTTCTCGGAGATCTCCCGGTATCCCCACCCCTTCATTCCGACGCTGCTCCATAACCACCTCGCTTTACCCTCATCGGATCTCAAGACCGACTAAATCTCTTCACTCACTCCAAAAGATCTATTATTACTTACAATATATTTATTACAATATTAACCAAGTTTACTATAAATTTAGATAATAAAATATATGAATATTTCAATGTTTATTNAATATATTTATTACAATATTAACCAAGTTTACTATAAATTTAGATAATAAAATATATGAATATTTCAATGTTTATTATTGCTTACTTTCGAAAAATTTATTTGAATTAACAAAATACTATAATTTCTGGGCCAACCAAATACAAGAGCATATCTCTGTACAAAACTGAAAGAGGAAAAACTGCTGTTACTTTACCAAAATCGTTGAATGTATATTTATAATAAAAAAATTATGTTGTATCTGTTCCAATATAGTAAGACCATAGGCAAAAGCATTATTCGCATAAATAATTTCCGCGCTTTAGGGTTACAAGGANTCTGTTCCAATATAGTAAGACCATAGGCAAAAGCATTATTCGCATAAATAATTTCCGCGCTTTAGGGTTACAAGGAAAACTTGCTGTTAGTGTATCCATTTCTAAGGAAAATTTTTACTTTCTAATTGAATACATGTGTTTCGCAAAAATCAATTTTGGTAGAATAACTTAAGTTTGAGTAGTCTTTCTGATTACTTTATCTGATTATATTTTCTGTTTATGTTTCTTCAAAGGAGCAGAGCAACGATTTCTGCCAAATAATTATTCAGATCTGCATTTTGCTTTATCCCGGACAGCCGTCACAAAATGATTAAAGATGAACAAATACGCAATAACAATGACCCAGTTCTAGCGCGGTGCCTTTACGGTTAACACCTTAGATATTTAAAGGAGTGAAATCACGTGGGACGTGAGTTCGACCCATGCCTGCACTAAATTGCGTATCGCGAGTGACGTGGTTGCATGCGTAATAGAGTGGCTGCAATTTGCATTCAATGATGACCCATCCCCTTGCTTCTCGCTCCACGGGTATCGCAGTCGAATCGACTCCATCGGCTCGTGACGTCATAGTTGATATGGACCAGACCCCTGTTGGCGCCTCGATTGTCGCAACTCGAGTTTAGCATCACAAATGTACCCGCAGCGGTTTATTTGTTTAAAGTGAATTTGGGTCGTGCGTTATTAAGAATTCCGTAAAATGTGTTGCGAATTCCAAACTCGTCAGCGCTGCCCCAGTGATGAAAGGAAAACTGTTAGAGGCGTTTCATCTGGGTGCAGTAATGCCGTAACATCTCAAGGAATATTTTCGTTTTTTTTCCATACTGATTATTTTATTGATAATATGGTGTTGTTATCTACACTCTCTTTCAATCCACGACAACCGGAAATTTTTTATTAATGTTTTGAACCTGATCGGAAAAAAATATTGATTGATGAGTTGAAATAAGAATGACAAACGATGATTTGCTAGAGAGGTGAAATGCTCATAACACGTAAAGTGGCCAGCTATTAACGAGCAAAGTCATTGCTACTGATATACATGTTACACCATGGCTTTCTGGATGGACGGCTATTTTCAGTAAAAAATTTGGATAATTAATGTTATTAATTAGGTTTTTTGCGTCGCCAGAAAAATTTTCTATATTTGGTTGTTTGGTGCTGGGCGCGATGCTTCATATATATCCTTGTTTTATTTCCACTTCTCAATAATGCAAGTTGTAATACAAGTCTATCATTTGTAATATTACAAACACGCTATGTAGATTTAACAAGAAATCTTTTAGTTCTACGCAAGATTTTCTTGGCAACTGCGTTTCCAAGGATTTTTCTGGTAAGCACAAAAAAAAAATAACAGTTTTCCTATTTAGTTCTTTACACCAAGGAAATGATAACAACCCAGTTAGTTACAAACAAAAAAAAATTATTTCAGTAGTTAATAATAACATACACACTGCAGTAAACAGTAAAAAGTGCGTCGTTTGCTTACGATATTTTTAGCTTTCAAGAAAAGCTCAATCAATTTGAGCATTATACAGCTGGATACGTACATTCACAAGGCTTTAAAAAAGTTTTTACTAACGTAATTTTTGGAAAACGTCTTCGCTTTTATTAATTGTCATTACATAATGACTCTGCAGTGGTTTCGTGCAGTCGCGAGTGATGAGGCACATATTAACTAAACGACGACTATGGTGAAAGAAAATCGAGACTTTTAACTTTTTTGTCGAGTACAAGTGTTCAAGGAAGCATTTAGGTGAAAAGTCGCTTGTGTCACACACTCGTCACGCATTCATGTTACTCACATACGAGGCGCATATGTTAAGCCAAACGTGCATAACACACCGTAAGCAGTTAGAAGTAGGACGAAGTGATATGGGTGGCTCTTAACATCGAGATCTCGAGAGCCGGTGAGGATGATGTGAGGTGAGTCTGGAGAAGCGCCGGAATGCCAGAGTGGGGAAAACGGGAGGCCCTCGAGAAAACCCACCGAGCACCGACATCGTCTGGCGGAAGATGTTGAGCCGCATTCCGCAAGGACGAAACCCAGAAGACAGATAACTTCAAAAAACGTCACTTAGTATCATCACAAATATAAGTCATGTGCCAAATTATTACTCTACTAGTAGAAGGTTCAAAACGTACACAAAACAAAAACTATGCTTAAGAAAAGGAACCACCGAGAACATAAAGATAATTATACATAGCGAAAATAAAAACGTAAGACTATGAAAACCTCGCTAGAAAGCGAAAGAATTACAGAAAATAATAATTTTAGCGATAAATGCTGCAGAAAAATGGCCCAGCTGCATCGAATTCATCTTCCGTAACTATACAATTGCTTCGGGTAAATTAAGAATTATTTTGGTTGTGATCAACAAAGGAACGGTTTTGGAAAAACCGCCTAAGAAAGTTGAAACATCTATAATGATGAAATCGTTTTCCAAATTTACACAATTTTGTACTTTCCACTACAGTTTCTTTGCCTTCTGTTTTCTAATTAATTACACGTAATATGACGTGTCTCGTAACGATGTGGTATCGAATTTCAAGTCTATAGTCCACGAAATGGAAATCTGCCAAATTTCGTTACTTGTGCTATTTTTGTCTAATTACGAGACAGGGGATAATCTATTAAATCACCAACGCGTGCTGTAGTTTTTGTAGCATTATAGTCAACGTTTTCGAATTTCAATAACGTGCAGCGCTCTCTCGAATACAAGTTCCGCACCAGCGGAGCGCGGTAAATGCCTTTGTCCGTTATTGTAGCAGATAATGTTAAAAATATTCAACTAGGTCACCGGCGGCGAATCGTGCGTGCCGCAAAAGCGCGCGGGTCGTGTCAGTTTTATTTCCGCAGAAGCGATCGGCGCACGGACGGGGCGAGTGAACCCAGGTTTACAAGCGGTTCGCCAGCCGCGCGTAGGTACATAGATAGTTAACTGAACAGGCACCAGTCTGCGCTGCACATCAAAGGGTTCACGGGCGCTTGTTGGTCGCCAAGAGCTGCCGCCCCTGAACCCCTCCGCTCCGGCGGCAACCGCCTTTTGCGAGGGTAGTTACGTTTAACAGTTAGCCCACGCGGGAGGTGGGGGGGAGTTGTCCGGGAGGGGGAAGTAAAAGGAGGCGGAAGCGGGCCGGGAAAAATCACGAGGCGAAATTGCTTCGCAGCTTTCAAAGCGTAGCAAGTCTGCTCGAGAAGGGAGATGGGGTGGGGGTTGGAAATGCGGTCCTATGGCGTGTAAAATTAAGTTTAGCACTGGCAAGAGAGTGTTTGTTGTTGTTGCGACTCTGGACCCCGTCTAGTTCGGCTAAGTAACGATTGCGCTAACGAAAAGGTAGAGCTTACGACTCTGATACGTTCCTGGCGGATTATCGTTTGCTTTCAGTTCCGTACACTGTGTAATTCCTCGTAGGATACGTTGTAAATCATTCAGCAGAGCTCCCAAGGTAATGAAACAAACAACCAACATACCATACTTCCCTGTGCAAGTCAACGGATAGTTTGTTTTTTTCATTGTACGGGGAGATACGATGAAATATACAGAATTCTGAAATATAAATAAAATATTTAAAACATTAATGCGCATGAAATGCATTAGGTATGCTTGTTTCCTCCCTACCGAATCTCACAGTCTCGACTGACGTGGAACAAATGGGCAACTTCAAACCCAGAATCGGCTCTCAAGACCTCGTTATTAAGGGCCCGTCCAAATCTCCTAACTCAACCTATTCAAGCACCGGAGCCAAAACGAAAATTGTCATGTATTAGTCAAAGCAGAAATTAGGCGAGAAGTTTTTGTGTATATTATTTGTATTTTTGGAATGGACGCAGTAGGCAGGTGATGCCATTATTGCAAACCTAGGGGCAGCAGCAGAAGTCATTATTTACTATGGGGTTAATGTGGAATATGTGAAAGTGACAACAACATGTAATTATGTGCTATATAGAGATGTGGCTCACGCCATACCAGTTAAGGTTTCACAAGACTGAAAAACATGATTTGGTGCATTTGTCACAATCTAAGATAATATGCTGATGCCACTGCCTTTTGCCACGATTGACCCCTTTCCTGCCGTGTACTGTGCAATTTACGTGCAAAAAGATATTCAGAATAACTTCTGATCTAAGCACAGACACGTTAGGTATATGCAGGTAAATATCTACATTTACTTTTTAGCCTACTTTCCGAAGGAGAGATAGACTTATGAAATCACCCGAATATCTGTCTGGAATGTATGCTACCTCTCATTAATACATTTTAAACTCGGCAACTGAATTTCAGCATAATAGGTCAAAATAAACTATTTAGTAAGAACATCGGACTTTAATAATTTTAGATCACTCCGGGTACTTATTTTCAAAACAGCGAGAACTTTTAAATTTAAGGCACTATGTCATATCTCTGACACCATTTAACCAAGTTTAACCAAATTTGATACGTTGACAGTGCATGATATGATCACTGGATGTAGAAAGCGATATGGTTATCTNACAGTGCATGATATGATCACTGGATGTAGAAAGCGATATGGTTATCTACTAATCCGCTGTTTTGGAAGATAGTGCAAATTTAAAGACAACGTTTTCTGCTAAATCTCACGAACAGTTTATCCGATTTTAACCAAATTTGGTACTTTGACATTGCATAATGTAGGAATTATATTTCAAAAATTATAAATTTGTTTATCCGCCATTTTGGAAGATTAGTGCAACATAAAAACAGGCTTTTACATTATATCTCGCTAACTACACAANTACTAATCCGCTGTTTTGGAAGATAGTGCAAATTTAAAGACAACGTTTTCTGCTAAATCTCACGAACAGTTTATCTGATTTTAACCAAATTTGGTACTTTGACATTGCATAATGTAGGAATTATATTTCGAAAATTATAACTTTGTTTATCCGCCATTTTGGAAGATTAGTGCAACATAAAAACAGGCTTTTACATTATATCTCGCTAACTACACAANTTTGTTTATCCGCCATTTTGGAAGATTAGTGCAACATAAAAACAGGCTTTTACATTATATCTCGCTAACTACACAACTTATTCCTGCAGAACTTGACATATAAGTAATACTAGTGCAGCCTGCGTTTATATTTGTAATTCAAATGGATAAAGCATTTATTTTCAAAATGTTTTAGCTTAACTTGCAATATCTACCTTACTCTTCGACTGATTTTGACCAAACTTGTTATGATGCAATTATGTTTTCCAAGCATCGAATGAATCAACACATAGCCTCTTTTTCCGCCATTTTGTAAGATAGCACCACATGAATATGTTTTCTTATCTCAGGAAATGATTAACCGATTCCTACAAAATTTGGCACTGAAGTAATACTATGATAGGTCACGTAAACTGACACGTTACAGTGTGTGTCAGACTATTATTTTCAAAGTGGAAGCCATATAAACATTAAAGTCTACTACGCTTCATCTACGAAACCAGATAACAAATTCGAGCTTTACTGTGTATGCTGGCAATATATCTTACAGTAATCAAATGCGCATAGCCAAAGCCTCTATTCCTCCCATTTTGTAAGAAAGTGCCACACAATTAAATAAAGTCTTTTCATATCTCTGGAAACAATGAACCGATTCCTTCCGAATTTGGCCATCAAGTACAGTACTACATTACGCAATGTAAGCTGGCATGTTTTAAGTCGGCCAGACATTTATTTTCATAATGATGACGTTATAAATATTTTATTTTATTATACTATATAACGAAACCAACTAAACCATTTCAGCGTTTCTATGTATGCTGATAGTAAGTTTCTTTCACAACAATTAATGTATCTACACAGAGCTTCTTTTGCATGCTATTTTGTAAGATAATGCAACACCAATANTTTCTTTCACAACAATTAATGTATCTACACAGAGCTTCTTTTGCATGCTATTTTGTAAGATAATGCAACACCAATAAATGAGGTTTTTTTTCTTTCACAGAAAAAAATCAACTGATTCCTAATGATACCTACAGTAGCCCATGTAAACTACAATTATTTTCAAACTGGCGGCCATATAAATATTTTAATTAAATATGCAATATCTACGAATCAACGTAACCTATTTCAACTTAACTTTGTATGGTGGCAATATCTATGCAATCATCAAATTAGCTAATATATAAACTCGTCCGCCTTTTTCGAAGACAGTACCACATTAACAATAGGGCTTTTGTGTTCTATGTAGCAAAACAATTATCTGATACCCACCAAACTCAGATGACNAGTACCACATTAACAATAGGGCTTTTGTGTTCTATGTAGCAAAACAATTATCTGATACCCACCAAACTCAGATGACAAGTTATACTTTTGTAGTCAATCTAATTTATATTACTATGGAGGTAGTTACATTTATTCAAAATAAAAGCTATATAAATATTTTAGGATAGTACGGCATATATCTCAAAGGATTTCAACCGACTTTAATATATAACAATAACAAAAGCAAATAAATATATAACAATATCTNGGCATATATCTCAAAGGATTTCAACCGACTTTAATATATAACAATAACAAAAGCAAATAAATATATAACAATATCAATGGCAAATATAGGATCTTCCAATACAAAACCGTTTTGTTCTGCAGTAACGAGGATAGCACGACGCGAGAAAATGGAGCTTTTATGCCATATGTCCGGGGCCAATAAACCGATTCCCACCGACATTTGCACACAAGTAGTGCTACAGTAGGCCTTCCCCTAAGTGTACCTGGCTTCATTTACAGCATGTATGCCGTATAAATTATTTACATACATGTGTTATTTATATTAAATACGTAACAAATTTCAGTTCAACATTGTATTCTGAGAGTATCCATTAGAAGCATCGAATATGCTTACAGAGATCATATTTTACTGCTTTTTGTGTAATATAGCGTCAGGTGATAAAATGCAACATTTATGCCATATCTTTGAAACCAATCATCTTATTGGCCCAAATTATTTCACACAAGAAGTAGGTCTTAAGTACGCCATATAAACTTACATAATTTGCGTGGGTCATCCATTATTTTTCATAATGTTACAGTATAAATTTATTATTTTATATAAGAGCATCATATATTATAAATATATCAAACAATTTGCCAAATTTCAACCAAAGTTTCTTGCTGGCAAAACCTATTTCAAGCATCAGATATGCCTACGCAAAGGTTTTAAGGCCTTTTTCTACGATAGCGCCAAATGAAAACCTAAGCTTTTATACCGCATCTCGGGAAGCTGTCAACATATTCTCATCAAATTCTGCACACAATTACTGCTATGGTAGGTATTGTAAACTTACATGATTTAAGTGGCTCATATTTTTGTTTTCAAAATGATGTCCCTGTAAATATTTGAAGTTGGTAGAGCCAGTCCACCAAAACAATGGACTTGCTACTACTGAATTTGATGCTCGGAATCCTACCACCGTTATGTAGTTGGTTGCATGTCGGATTACGGTACGAGGTGTTTTGTGTTAGAGTCCTGTGTTCGAGTACGCGTGTGTTTGTAGTTATCTCACTAGTATTCCATTTGTTTATGGTTGCCTCTTTAGTGATATCGCTATCAACGAGACTTCAAAACCCACCTTCTATCTAACATTTTTACAACTTCGTCCAAATACGTCAAAATGGGGAACATAGTCTTATTAGTAAGGCCTATATAGGTAAGTACTTGTTGATAATTAAAAGCGAAAGTTTGCAACCTTTTTAGCGTTATTTTCAAGTGAGGAACCAGATATAATTTTCACTCTACAAAAACAGCGTAAAAAGCACAGTAGTTTAGAATGTATTCCGTATTGAAATACCTACAAAAAAATAAAAAATAGTTTATCACTGAAACAATTAACGGGAAGTACCGTAACCATTGCTTTAAAATCAAATAAGTATTTTAAATGCTCATAAGTGTATTCTGTGCAACCGCCAAAACTCATTACGAAATATGATTTTATTTAACTAGCATATTCCAGAAAAATTTTTACTCGTATTTCAGTAAAGTAGCCAAATCGCAAATCGCAATTATTACTGGGAATATCAAGGCCCTGTGTTAATAAATGAGAATATTTTTGAGACAATTCGCGCTTGGTTTCGTACTGCCCGCTTCATGCGACACGTCACAGGAAGGAAAAAAAAAAACCACGTTCTCCTGCCGCTTGTGAGCCTGTCTGTATTCGGGAAATGTTCAGCGTTCAGGCATCAAACACCCCTTCGGTTACTCGTATCAGTGTGTCCGTAGGTTACTGACGGTAACTTACTGTCCGTTTACGCGCCACCATCTTCAGCGATCGCACACCCCGGAGCCATATTTCGACATCGTAGCCCCTCGTGGCCACCTGTCTGCGGCGTCATGCTTCAATACCCCGTCGGCGACGTGATGGATGCAACTGACACCGACTGAGTAGACGTAGCAACGCCCAGTGCTTCCCCCCCCTCCCCCTCCACAAACACGGTTTAATTCAAACGTGCACGGACGAGTTGTTCAAGCTGTAAACAGCACGTCATGGATGCACTAGCTCACTTCCGCACTTCTGGCTCCCATCACAGTTAGTCCAGTCTAGCGTGACACAACAAAGACGGAAGAACATCGACGGCCCTCATTGGCGTGCCTTTTGTTTACATTTTTTTCAGCGTAAGTAAATCCTGAACCTGTTTTTTGAATTTTCGACTTTGCCTATCAGTCGAGTGCTTGTGATTCAAAGAGTTGTTTAATTTATTTTATCTAGCTAAGGAAAAATTGTATTTTATCTAGGACTACCGTTTGCTATTTCATGGTATCGGGCGGTTTGTTATTACTACTTGTTTACTGTTATCATCATTGCGATTGAATATGATATATATACCCAAGTGAAACCGTTAATACAGTTATTCTAGTCAAAAATTAGACGGCAAATATTAAATATCAGCCTAGGATTAACGCCTTTCTTGTCAGAGATTACTAACGTATCACCATTCCACGAGGTTCCGGAATCGAATACTGCTNCCTAGGATTAACGCCTTTCTTGTCAGAGATTACTAACGTATCACCATTCCACGAGGTTCCGGAATCGAATACTGCCAAAGCCGCGAATATGTGTGACCGTCATTGACGTAGGTTTAGTTTAAGCTGGTCTGACACAACGATAGTATAACGCGACAGTTATTATCGTTAAACGTATTATTGCTACTAATGAAATAACATTACTTGGCAAATTTGAAGGCATCTGTTTATAGGTAGAGACTTTATGTATATGAAAGAATTCCATGTGATTACAGAGCAGTTTTTTTAAGGTACTCGCGNCTGTTTATAGGTAGAGACTTTATGTATATGAAAGAATTCCATGTGATTACAGAGCAGTTTTTTTAAGGTACTCGCGTCTCTTGAACCCAGCAACAAATAACAGATTTAGATTAAATGCCTCACATTTTATAAATAATCTCGGTAGTTCCGAATAAAACACAGAAATACGAGGGAATTCTTCAGGCGGTTCACTGGTAAGTGCATTAAATAAAAGTGATCAAAGTTAAATGGCACCATTCAGTAGAGTAGGCTTCTACCGTACTCGGAGCAGTCACTGACAAATATCAGTAAACATATTTTCTGTGCTTGGGCAACACGTGGAAACACAGCTGAGCAAGTTCGCAGTAGAAATAGTGCTGGTGCCGTGCGAGGAAATGTTGAACATAACAACTAAATATCTGTTTTGACAAATTCTCTCTTCCTCCTCCGCCTGCCGCGAAAACATGAAAGGTGCTTCGGTCTCTCCGTCTCCTTAACCTGTTGTGTCTACGCCAGAACCTTATCGGGATATGGACTGTCATCTCATCGCATTGTGGAAGCATCAACACTTTAGCCGGGAAGCCATATATTGTTATATAACTCAAAGGGAAATAACTTTTACTCAGTAAGCGAAAGGACATTTTACCTGTAATACGTTTTTGTATTTTCTCCATTTAGTTAGGCTATNATAACTTTTACTCAGTAAGCGAAAGGACATTTTACCTGTAATACGTTTTTGTATTTTCTCCATTTAGTTAGGCTATCGTGTAAATATTTTTTGTACTTCGATATTGCGAGCGTAATAATTTTGCACTCATATATATATACACACAGGCTGTATCAGTACAGCGGTTACAGATTTTCAGGAGAGATAGAGAACACGTAGACGATCGGNATATATATACACACAGGCTGTATCAGTACAGCGGTTACAGATTTTCAGGAGAGATAGAGAACACGTAGACGATCGGAAATCACGTAGCAATGCATGGTCGGAAACGCATTCCTGGCGCGGTAGTGACGACAAAAAACACAAGAAAGGAAGGACACGAACAGGGTGAGAAAACACATTTATTTTCTTATTACGCTTACACCAGCCAAAGACGTCCCAGCATTTTGCTGCACTAAGAAAATAAACATGTTTTCACACTCTGTATATAGGATATTGCAGAAAAATGCGAAGGTCTCTCATTTAATTACTACATTTCCTGTCCCCTCTATTGAAGACTAATTAATTCACGATGCCGGTATCTGCAAATTATTCACTGCCTCGTCAGTTTTGTAGACATAAGTATGCTACTCAGAATGTTTTTGATGTATATATATATTTATAACCTAGCTCATCATACTAATAGCGACCACATGCACGAGTATGTTATAATCATGGTATGCTTCAGCATATACCGACACTTTTATAGGCTTAATTGGCGTTAGTTAAAATTCTAATACTTCCAGGCCCTGGAGACTTGGATTGTATGAGGGTGATAAACAGTCTTAGCTTTCGTGCTCTTCTTAACCATCAACCCATCAATCATTCAAACATTCCATCTATATTTTGATCAATCCATTAATCTTTCAATCTTTTCATCAATCTTTCAATTTTCCCACAAATATTTCAGTATTCCCATGAATCTTCCCGTAAGTATTTCAATCTTCCCATCATTATTTCGAAATATTTGCATCAATCTTGCCCAATATTTCCATCAATCAGCACCACAAGCATCACAATCAGCACCACACGCACCACAATCAGCACCACACGCACCACAATCAGCACCACACGCACCACAATAAGCACCACATGCACCACAATCAGCACCACACGCACCACAATCAGAACCACACGCACCACAATCAGCACCACACGCACCACAATCAGAACCACACGCACCACAATCAGCACCACACGCACCACAATATGCACTACTCACACGACAATCTTCGCCAATCTCCACCAACCTTGCAATATTTTCCACCAATCTTTCAATCATCCCATCAATTTTTCGCAATATTTCTATCAATCTTTCGCAATANACCTTGCAATATTTTCCACCAATCTTTCAATCATCCCATCAATTTTTCGCAATATTTCTATCAATCTTTCGCAATATTTCTATCAATCTTTCGCAATCTTTGCTCTAATATTTCGCAATCTTTCCATCAATCATCATTCCATNTTTCGCAATATTTCTATCAATCTTTCGCAATCTTTGCTCTAATATTTCGCAATCTTTCCATCAATCATCATTCCATATTCATTCCTTTTGGTTAGTCGTCTATCTCTATCCACACATTAAAAAAACCAAAAGGGTTAGCAGCCTAACCGCTCAGCACCCTTGTCCCTATTTCAGATTCATTTATGTTCATGAATTGTTGATATTATGAAACTATGCCTTAAGCTGACTGATTAGTTTGCAACTTACTCAGAATTACCAGCATTTATTTTTGCAGCGATGGTTTAATTTCCTGAAGTGAGGTGGAGAGAGCTCATTGGTGAAATGCAGTGATGGGGGAAGCGGGAATTCGTCAAGAGAAGCCACCGCCATTTGCAAAGTCCACTAAATTATTATAAAAGGGAAAACATGTATTTGACCCCACGAGAAAATAGAGCTAGCTTCGCTTTAGTGGTACGCCAACAGCCTGACAGCTACTCCACCGCGGCTCGTCGTATGCACAGCATAAGTATCTCGCGACTGAAGCCTTACTACGGACTGAGTATATGAGAGCCGGCTGCGCTTGTCCTTCCCCACTCTCCACTCCTTTATGGAGTCCCTTATGGAGAGGCTTGAGGGAGCATTAGGGACCGGTCAAATTGGGAAATTTATTTCTTACGGCAGCCGGAGTATATGCGAGCGTGCCTGGCGCTTGCTCCCCCGACATTATTCTCCGGCGGTCTGCGGGAACACTTGGCGATGGTCAAATTATGAGAGCGATGCCTTACGGCGGACAGGGTATATGCGAGCGGGCCTCGCGCGTTCTATGCCTACACCTCTCCAGAGCGATGACGGTCTGCAGGAGCGTTTGACGCCTGCCGGTTAAATAGGGGAGCGATGCCTTAGGCGGACAGGGTATACGCGAGTGGGCCTCGCACGGTCTATGCCTACACCTATCCAGAGCGATGGCGGTCTTCAGGAGAATTTGACGCCACTAGTCAAATAGGGGAGCGATGCCTTACGGCGGACAGGTTATATGCGAGCGGGCCTCGCGCGTTCTATGCCTACACCTCTCCAGAGCGATGACGTTCTGCAGGAGCATTTGACGCCTGCCGGTAAAATAGGAGAGCGATGCCTTACGGCTGACAGGGTATATGCGAGCGGGCCTCGCGCGCTCTCCCCCCTCCTCCCATCCCTAGCAATAGCCGATACGGGCAGCCTGCTGGCGCACTTGGCGCCGGTCGAAGGGCGTAACGCGCAGCAGGGCCGCACGTGCGCGCGGGAGTCTGCCGCCGTGTTAGCACCGCTCCGTGACGAGCATTGTCACGTGTGCCTCGGCGATTCGCAACCTGAAGCGCGCAGTTGCCCTCCGTGTCGCGCCAGATTGCGCTCCGTGTTACGCGGGATTGTCTCGCAGGGTCCAGAACAAGCAAACTGGACCCTGAAAACCACAGGAGCGGGGCCCTAAGCAGTTTTCTCGATGGTGCGAAGTTTCATTATGGCTTCCTTCTGCTCAATTTCACACAGTAAGGGTTGGATAACAATAAAAGAAAAACATACGCACAGTACAAAGGAAATAACAGCAGAACTTTCACACGACCTGAACTCTTATGCGGAATTGATTCAGAATAGAATATTTACGTATTATTTTTACCCACTGTAATTTTTTCGACGAATCTGACGTCAATTGTGAGTTGGAAAAAGGTTTTAATATTTTGGTTGCCTTTACACACATAAAATTTATGTTATTAATAGGGTATTGATTTAAAGTAATTGACATTCTTTTCTTTAAAAAATTTGTTTCTGCGGAGTAAATATGTGGATAAACTTAATAAATTTCTACTGCTTCACTGCCACGATTTTTTCGTATAATTTATATCTTACGGCATTTATTCGTTTCTGCAGCATTACTGTTCCTCCATTTTAATCAAACAACTTCTAAAAAATTGTTATATTCGCCATGGCTGCTTCCCCATGCGCCTGCACAAGAAATTCAATATAAACATCTTCTTTGTGCACTATTTCGGGACCTCTTATGCACACGACCTGTTATGGCAATTGTGAATCAGTAGGTTAAAAAACGTGGCGGTTAATTCTTGTCCATGCCTTCAGTGTAAGTAGTATGATTTGGTATGTTCTGGCACAGGAGAGAGAAGGTGGAGCTGGAACCGACATGCAACCATCTTGGATTTTGTCATGACAGCCATCTTGGCGATGTCACAATAGGATGTCACCATACGACATCACCCTATGACATCACCACCCCTTTGACATCACCACCCTTATGACATCACCACCCTTATATCACCATATAACATCACCATCCCTATGACATCACCATATACCATCACCATCCCTATGAAGTTACCACCACTTCCTGCTCTATTATGACTTCTCACATGGCATCACCTCCGACCACCATCTTGGTGTCGAAGGGCAGCCATCTGGACTCATCTGCAAGTCATCGCTAGTCAGTGCCCCAGTAGCATCCACCATCCTGAATGTCACCTGCTAGAGTGCACATCTGTCGTCCTCCATCTTGGATGTCGCCCACTAGAGTGTGCATTTGTCGTCCGCCATCTTGGTTGTAATTTTCTGATGACGTCGCCTACTAGGGGTATGCGCACTTGATTAATCTAAAACCGTGTTGGTTCTGCCATTTAAGTCGTCGAGTGTCATCCAGGAGCATTACTATTATTTTTTTTGGGAGCTTAAATAATTCTCTGGAGGGGTGCAGTATCGGAATATTGGACCTTGGGTCGATGTGCAGATATCGTCTCGGCTATCGGATCAGTCTGGAGAGTAGGGTTTTAAATATGCTATAGGTACACAATACACCACCAGCAATGCTTCTTACACCATCATTCTGAAAAAAAAATTTCTTCTCTTAAAATTTTGTTACAAGTATTAGTCTCCTGCCTTACCTCCATTCGGTCACCATCTTGGCTTAAGTCGGTGAACGAAATGCTAGGCAGATTGATTATGATTTATTTAATATTAATTATATTCCAGAATAATTTTTAAGGTATGTAAAAATAGGAGGCAGAGGAAATGTGTTTAAGTCTGTATAAGATAATTAGCATCAAGTAGCTTGTGATTCAATCATTTGCTGCATGTTAATTTATATGTTGCATGTAAATTAATATGTTGCATGTGCATACCTCACATATACCATAAAAGGTATAAAAGTGCAAAATTAAAAACACGAATCATATAACGAGTATATTCGAACATGAAATAGACCACTTAAAACATGATTTCCATTTTATTTTTAATATGTTCATAAATATTTTCTAATGTAGAAACATGTTTACTTGTAATATAAGTACAGGTTTTAAGCATCAGATAATGTATATTACCAAATACATGGCAATACATTTAGTCGCCTGTGCATTATTTTTTGTCACACATTTAAGTTATAATAAATATTTTCGAGGCGCATATCCCCTCATAGAGCATCAAAATTATTCAAGTGAAAAATAAAAACACGAGTGCTGATCAAATAATTATTTACAAACATAAACCCAACAAAATCTTAAAAAAAAATAAAACATAGGTCAACTTTTTTACTCATGGTTTATCGAAGTGGCGATGACGGTGATATAATATGTCACACAAACACACAAATTTAAAAATTAGAAAAAATAAATTTATTTACATATCTACAAGTAATAAAAACACACAAACTGTCACTGCCGATGGGATAATGACATCGCAGACACAGCACACTTGTACGCAGACTTCGCACCTCTTCCAGAAGGAGAGCATAGTTCCTGCTACGCAGAAGACTAATGGTGATTGTAGCTGCTGCAGCCTCCTCCCAGAAGAGGCGAACCTTGGCATGCAGGTCCCCCAGAGTCACCTCTTCCTTTTCGCCCACCTCGTACAGATCGTCTAGACATCCTACTGATGCCAATGTCAAGCCCAGTGTGTACTCACTCTAGGGCATCAGANCACCTCGTACAGATCGTCTAGACATCCTACTGATGCCAATGTCAAGCCCAGTGTGTACTCACTCTAGGGCATCAGAGTGAGTACATGTTCATCAGGTGGTGGGAACACCTCTGTCGTCGATGTCGTGGAAAAGGAGACAGGAGATGCTGGTGGCCATGGCATGCATGCGATATTATCCCTCGGAGACGATCGTGGGTGATGTGTAGGCGTCCATCGTCGTCGAACAGGCGAACTGCTGCTATCACGTCGCCTACTGGAATGCATTGTGAAGCAGGAGGTACGTGCAACTGTGGCCTTGTGTTGTGTACCCTGCTGAAGACTGGTAGCTGTCCAAGGTATTCCTCGAAGGCCCAGTGGTTCTTCTCCAGCATGGTGTGGAATTTGTAGCTCCTGTGACATCTCTAGCAAGAATTATAGTTTGTCCCCTGGCAGGGTAGAAAGAGGCATGAATGCAGGTCTCAACATGCACATGCAGCATGTGTGTCACAATAAACGGGTGACCAGTCGATGATGTAGGAGGTGTGCAGGTCTCTGCAGGCTGTGGGGATGACACATGCTAACCAGGATGCTTTAGACTCCAGATCTTAAAGTCTTCGCATAAATAAAGGTTAACATATAAACACATAAAACTGTATACAACACATAGGGAATGTAGGCAGTGCCAATATGACAAAAAAATAAATACAATTATTTTCATCCGGAATATCTGTAACATAGGCATCACTCCTTTTCGAGAGTGATGCCTATGTTACGAATTTGGCGACTGTATATTAAACGGTTCGGAACTTACGGCCTACTTTGCTTATAAGTAAACTTAGGGCATAAATTACCCTACGATAATTTTTCCTGTCGGGGTGATGCCTATGTTACGAATTTGGTGACTGTATCTTAAACGGTTCGGAAATTACGGCAAACTGTGCTTTTAAGTAAGCATAGGGCATAAATGACCTTGCGATCATTTTCTTTGACAGGG
This sequence comes from Clitarchus hookeri, assembly GCA_002778355.1. Taxonomy (NCBI): domain Eukaryota; kingdom Metazoa; phylum Arthropoda; class Insecta; order Phasmatodea; family Phasmatidae; genus Clitarchus; species Clitarchus hookeri. The sequence continues at coordinate 275,219 of NQII01000502.1, forward strand.
ACGATGTCTATCTTACGAATTAAACGACTGTACCTTAAATGGTTCAGAAATTACAGTCAATTATGGTTATTATAAGTTCGCATAGGGCATAAATTACCCTGTGATCATTTTCCTTGTTTTAGGCGATGCCTATTTTACAAATTNTATTATAAGTTCGCATAGGGCATAAATTACCCTGTGATCATTTTCCTTGTTTTAGGCGATGCCTATTTTACAAATTTGGTGACTGTACATTAAACGGTTCGGAAATTACGGTAAACTATGCTTATAACTTCTCTTAGGTCATAAATGACCCTGTGATAATTTTCGTTGTCGGGGGTGATTCTTTGTTACGAATTTGGTGACTATCTTTAATGTTTCTGAAATTACAGCCAACTATGCTTCTAAGTTTGCTTAGGGCATTAAATGGCCCTGCGTTAATTTTCCTTGTCAGGGATAATGTCTATGTTATGAATAAAGTGATTTCATTTTAAATGGTTCGAAAATTATAGCTAACTATGCTTATAAGTACACAATGAGATCCTCATGTAGTCAATCAGTGAAGAGAGACTTTCGAGAGCCTCGCTTAGCTAATCAGTGACGAGATCCTTTTGAGAGCTTGGCGTAGCCAATCGGGGCTGAGACCCTTTTGTGAGCCTTGCGTAGCCAAAAGGGGGCGAGACCCTTTCGAGAGCCTCGCGTAGCCAAAAGGGGGCGAGACCCTTTCGAGAGCCTCGCGTACCTGATTGCACATTCCGGCTGACATTGCACAATNGCGTAGCCAAAAGGGGGCGAGACCCTTTCGAGAGCCTCGCGTACCTGATTGCACATTCCGGCTGACATTGCACAATTTTCAGCCAGATCCATCCGCATTGTGCAAACTTGAAAAATGTCAGCCGAATTGTGCAAGACATATTTTTTGGGGGAAATTCGGGAAATTTTCTGGCAAATGTTGCCGGTTTTACCGGTACTGGCTGCGAAAATAGTCGCCGTTGGAGGAAAAAAAGGAAAATGACGTCGTCCAAGATGGCCGCCGCCAGTCCCAGGCCAGGACGCCAGGTGCCCCAGAACCTACCATTTATAACTACAGTGGGCTGCACACACGCACAGATGCACTCACATACACACACATTCACACACATTCACTAACATACATCAACATACCAACAGGAAAGTAATCTCAAAAGCTATTCTTTCCTTCCGAAAGTAGGCTAAAATATAACCAAACGGGGCCAGGTAATCTGTAGTGTTATGTGGAAAAGAATATTGTCAGACAGCCGTTAAAAAAAAATATATGTATAATTGTGTCTCATCTAAGGTACAAAGTCAAGTGACATGACTCTGCTGAATGTGATATCACTTTGTTATATTGGTTACGCCACCGCCAGGAAGTCACTCATTACAAGTACTAATGACCGACGTCGTTTCCATTGGGAAAAACAACTCCGTGATTAGACTATGGAGTCACAGAAGAAAGTATAATGGAGTGGTGAGTAATTGTATTTTATGTGGCACTCGGATATAAATGCGTTGATCAGGCGAACATTTATTTCCCTGAGTGCGTTGTGTGGGCAGTAAAATTTGGCGATAATTACGTATAAATATGGGTTTTTTTCTCTTGGTTCGGGTTCGGACTATTAGTTTATTCATCGAATTGATAAGCTTTGCCACATACCAAATCGTTTTGGACAGAAACTTACTTCCCGCAGTGTTGAAATATTCTGAGATAGGTCCTATCCGTTATCAGTAANTTTGTTATATTGGTTACGCCACCGCCAGGAAGTCACTCATTACAAGTACTAATGACCGACGTCGTTTCCATTGGGTAAAACAACTCCATTATACTTTCTTCCGCTACTCCATAGTCTAATCACGGAGTGGTGAGTAATTGTATTTTATGTGGCACTCGGATATAAATGCGTTGATCAGGCGAACATTTATTTCCCTGAGTGCGTTGTGTGGGCAGTAAAATTTGGCCATAATTACGTATAAATATGGATTTTTTTCTCTTGGTTCGGGTTCGGACTATTAGTTTATTCATCGAATTGATAAACTTTGCCACATGCCAAATCGTTTTGGACAGAAACTTACTTCCCGCAGTGTTGAAATATTCTGAGATAGGTCCTATCCGTTATCAGTAANCCAAATCGTTTTGGACAGAAACTTACTTCCCGCAGTGTTGAAATATTCTGAGATAGGTCCTATCCGTTATCAGTAAGACGATTCTCCTATCCACAATTTAGGGTGATTTGAGTCATGGTTTAAAGACAGTCAGGCAAGAATGCTTCCCCTCAACTATCCTGCTTAAAACCTTTATATGTATTTGGACATAACAGAACATAATTGGCATGAGCTAGAATCTCATTTGAGTCCCGCTCTCTCACGACCGAAGGACAAACAACTATTCACCTTGCTGCAGAAATAATGTTAAACGTTAGAGCTGTACCAGAACTTAGTGGAGAGTATATCATAAAGATTAAATGCTGCAATAAAAGCATAGGAATGCCCAATATACTGTTGTTACAATTTCTCAAGAGTCAGTGAGGTGAACCAGATTCTTTAATGGATGGAGATCTTAATTAAATTAAATATGAATTATTATTACTAATTTTATTTATAATGACTACAAACAAATTTCTTTCGACCCACATTCTCTCAATAAATTGATATATCATGCTATTTACAATTAATGAATTCAATCAATACAATTTACAATTACCTCCAAAAAATTTTGTAATCAATTTAATGAAATTAATCAGTCCCAATACACGGTGTATCAAAATCTTTTCAATTATTTTATAAATTATATGTCCATATTTGAAATGTTAAATATTTACAATAAAGTCCGTGTCAGATGTTTATTCCGCCCCACCGCAGTTTAGTCCAGGTCCCACTAGTCCGCAATGTTCTAGAGTTATCCGCCCTCATGCACAGTAACCATCACTCGTCAGGTTCCACTCTCTCTCGTCCATTCCCACCACAAACACCTCGTCCGCCGTCGTCTCGCAATCTCCCGTCGTCGTCCGTCCCTCACCACACTTGAAATCACCACTCGCACCTAGCCAGATGGCCTCCGCCAAAGACTGCCGATAGTCCAGCTGTGACTTGTCCAAGAGTTCCAGTTCACAGAATATTCTTACGCATCCTCTACACTCGTCGGCTTATTCAGTAGTGGGGAGGAAGTGGGACTGTGACGCCAGCCAGGTCTTGCCGCTGTCAATCATTCATCTGTCACCCAGGGGAGGGGGCGACGAGACAGCGAGCGGGTCTGCCTGGAGGAGGGTCGGGTCGTGTTTGGTCACCCCCCACCGAGCCAGACCGCGCATAACGGGAGCTCGCGGCCGGTGTGAGCTGCAGTGCGTAACAATAATATTTACACAGCTGGTGTCTGGAACTAAGTACAATCTGTCGCAGACGACTTTCCGCTACATGGTGTAACACACAGACCTATTAAACCCAATATTGAATCTTCAAAATAAATAAAATAGAACAACAAGCGAAGTTCCATGAACATCTCCGAACTAACTACGGGCCCTGGTGGTATAACGACCAGTACAACTATATACAAATGTTAGTGTATACTAGTTGGTATCTGTCAAAGTGTATGGTTTTGTTCAACGTTTCCTTTCACATGTGTCTCCGTAGGTAGGCTTGAATCAGTTAAAAAGAATCGTTGACTGGAAGGCGCGAAAGCCGTGTACAAATTTTTAACTTCATTAGAACGCATTTATCGAGTGATAACATGCAATTCAATTATTTACAAACTACAAACTCCAAAACATGCGATTCTAAATATTGCACAATCTTGAATATTTGAGGGGCCGCAGTGGTGTGGCGTCTAGACTACTCGCCTCCCACCTAGGCGAACCGTGTTCGATTCCCGGCGGGGTCACCTCCGGATTTCCGCGTGTGGGAATAGTGCCGGACGATGCCACTGGTCGGCGGGTTTTGACGGGGATCTCCCGTTTCCCCCGCCTTTGCATTCCGGCGCTACTCCATACTCACCTCAATCACCCTCATCGGCTCTCAAGACCTCGACGTTAAGAGCCGCCCAATTCACTTTACTCACCCTTAATATTCGAAGATATAGTCTATTCGCTGTTTCTTCGCACTTTTTGAATGAAACCTTTTAAAAATCACTCCGTGTATAATGTGCTTGGCTGTTTCTTCGCACTTTTTGAATGAAACCTTTTAAAAATCACTCCGTGTATAATGTGCTTCGCTGTTTCTTCGCACTTTTTGAATGAAACCTTTTAAAAATCACTCCGTGTATAATGTGCTTGGCTGTTTCTTCGCACTTTTTGAATGAAACCTTTTAAAAATCACTCCGTGTATAATGTGCTTGGCTGTTTCTCAAATTTGTCGCATATTACAAGCGTTTTGTACTTTTAATAACTTAAAAATGCCTTATTTGGTTAAATTGAAGGTTTACCTTGTATTCCACCTATAAATTAAAATATTTCGTTTATATTTAATATGAATAAAACGGAGAGANAATTGAAGGTTTACCTTGTATTCCACCTATAAATTAAAATATTTCGTTTATATTTAATATGAATAAAACGGAGAGAAAATATATGTTTTCGTAATTCCTAGTAAGCGATGGTTCATATGAAAAATAGTATTACACTGAATGCACACAATTCGATGTGCTGTCCCTATGGTATAATTTTATATACTTGGTTAAGCTTTGTTTCCATAAGGCGGAGGAATATCATGGAAGTAGAACTTTAGCAGGGCTTCAGAAAAGTTGGAACCAATGATTATGGACTATAAAGATAGTAAACAGTCTTATNGAAGTAGAACTTTAGCAGGGCTTCAGAAAAGTTGGAACCAATGATTATGGACTATAAAGATAGTAAACAGTCTTATGTATGTGTATATCCATAAAAACAGTGGTTGAAAGGAGACCCGTTCATTTATATCATGGTTAATTCGGATACCAGCACACATAATATGTGTTTTATAAGTAATCCCTGCCATAAAAANCGTTCATTTATATCATGGTTAATTCGGATACCAGCACACATAATATGTGTTTTATAAGTAATCCCTGCCATAAAAACTGCAGTGATAACTAATTCATACCAAAGGAATACTTTTTGTACCACTTATAAAATAAGCATCATCAAGTACNAAAAACTGCAGTGATAACTAATTCATACCAAAGGAATACTTTTTGTACCACTTATAAAATAAGCATCATCAAGTACGATGAATCGAGCTTGCCTCCTTTCAGATAAAGGCAAATGAGAAACACGTCCAAATTGAAACTTTTCAGGTATTCCCGATACACCGTGAGTTTACATAAAAAAAACCATAAACACATGATCTTGTGTATCTGTTGTGATTATAGAACGCTGTATTTTTGTTTGACTTATGATGGGGCGTTGTCTTTCACTAATACCAATAACACATTTTAAACAATTATAAACAATTTGTATAAGAAATTTTAAAGTTGTTTATTTATTTACTTTTTCGGCTATTTCAACGTTTTTTTTTTTAATGATCTGATGTTTTTACAGCGTTAAAAANTTGTTTATTTATTTACTTTTTCGGCTATTTCAACGTTTTTTTTTTTAATGATCTGATGTTTTTACAGCGTTAAAAGTAGAAACATTTCTTCGTCCGTCCGGAACAATTGTTAATTTTCAAATGTAGCTGTATCATCAGCCTCGTTCTTGGACTGATAGAGTGCCTAGGAAAACGAAAGTATACTTTATTTGTTTTCGTAATACACACACACACACACACACACACACACATATATATATACATAACGATCCCATAAAAAAATTACCCTTCGGTATTAAATGTGCATTTAATGTTAATTGTTAGGGATTGTAATTTGAGAAAGAAAAACAAGTGCATTGTGAACTACGTAAGTCTTCCTCTAATTTCGGATTAAACACAGTGCGGCATAAAGGGCACCATAATACGTAGCTGAAGTACTTATAGATCATCCAAAATATACCTTAGCTAGTTGGGTGCTCTGAATGTATGCTTTAAGTCTATTACAATGCACGGCCACTACTCACACATAAATCAGTTTGCCGCCGTAATACGAAAAAACGTGGAAGCGTTTCGCGATGGGAAGGCGTCACCTACAATGCGAACCCTTGCCCCTGATGTAGAAATTGTCGTCGGTGTTAGGAGAACTGATTCATTTTTCACCACGACCCTCACTTCTCCCTTTCCTGAAGCCAGCGGTGCAAAACCCTCCGCGCTCTACGAGTACTGTTTGCAGGTTATTACCGCGCGTTTGCCGCGAAACGCCAGGTGGCGTGTAGCCCAGCGCGGGAAAACAAAATGATGAATAGTGTTAGAGGGATGGCGCGCGTGTGTGTGTGTGTACCTGCGCGCGTGTTGACACTTCGTGTGAGAGGGGTAGTGGTGGGGAGAGGAAAGGGGGTTACCCGCGGATTGCAGCGCCCGCGCCGGGGTATAAAAACCGTCCCGCAACGGCGGGGGCCAGATTTACGAGGCTGGAGGAGAGACAAGACCTCTCCCGGTAATGGAGTTTCCATGCTCGGGTGGTCGTTATGCGGGGCGGGTGGCCCACCCTATCTAGCAGCCAGCTCTCCGGCACCACCCCTGCGCGGCACACGACCGGGGGGAGGAACGGGAGGTTTTTGCAGGAGCCGTAGAAGTCATGGAGACCCCTTCTTTCCCGGCCCCTTTAGCCAACCTCCCGACCGTGTCGTCTTCCCACGCCTCCAGGATTCCGCTTGGTCGGCCGAGACACTTGTTCCTCCTTCGACGACACCGATTCTTGGCCATTCTGGGGGCTGTCCGGCGGAGATCTCCCGTCGCGAGCACGCCAAGTGCAAGGAACTCAACTCCCGTTCCGAAGCGCTTTGTAATGCAAACAGTGTTTCATTTCTAAAAAAGGAAAATATTTTCAGATCATGTGTGTATTTTCAGTGGTGTGTTTACCCTTAATTTTGTCATACTGTCAGGTGACTCGAAAAACATACCACCAAATTTGAAGTTCACCTATCATGATTAGCTTTCTCGGCCTACACATTAATACTTTATATGTGTGTATATATATATAACAATTTTTTATTGAAATTTCATTCTAAAATTATTTTCTAGTAAGCCAGAGAAAATGTATTCTTATTACTTTAGTTCCAGCAGACGTATAGAAGAAGCACAATCCAAGTATCTCGGTTACTAAGGAAATTCGTTGTTAAGTAATCTGTGGTAAATGTTGACAATTGTAGCACTATGGACGCGTTAAAAGATTTTTATTTAGTTACTTAAAATGAGGGTTTTGAAGTTAGAAGAAGAATTTTCACGCACTTTAATTTAGGTGTTTTGAAATGCCACACCCTTCCCGAGTGTCGTTTGGTTAAGATGTATATTTTTCAACATTAAGTATTAATTGCGTTAAAAGTTGTGACAGTATATCGTTAAGTAATGTACCCACAGTGGCTCATAAATTGTTCCGTGTTAATATTTCCTTAAAGTTTTAGACATTTTTTCGTTTTTCACGTTTGTACACATTGTACAAGATACAACACCTTCCGGCAGTTCGACACAGGTACATGAAAGCGAGTGGCATTATGGGGACAAACGTTTCAACGTGTTTCCGCGTGTAAATTCCCTACGGCATTTTTCTTTTGCGGGCCGAATATCTGTCACCCAACAAAATCCATAGGTAAGTGGCAGAGGATTATTGTGATAATTGTGGAACACGCGAGAGAATATTGCAGAAACACGGGCTTCAGTGACGAGCTTAGTTGTGATAGACCAGTCTCGCGACCACTGACGTCAGTATAACCAGGATTTACTGACTGATTCAAGAGGACCACGACGGATAATACGAGACATATTAAGCGACGTTTCCCAGACATACGACATTACTCACCACGGTGTTCACTACGAGCTGCCATATCGCCAAGAGCCTCACAAGTTGGACGCCACGAGGATTAACACAACGGCATGGTTATATAATTTTGTTCCAATATGCTAACACATCAGAATCATTTTAATATAGAAGACAATGGCCACGTAGAAACAATTTTATCGAATGCTGAAACATCGGTGCACCTCAAACGTATGTAACAAAACTGTTTTCGTTTTAATGGGAGCATGTGGCAATTAGGGGAAGGGACATCTAATGCGCCCTGTGCCGGGGAAAACATTGCCACTGAATTATGAGATACACGAAAGACTGCTTCCTCTTTTGAGTTGCTGCAGCATGCAAGAATAATCACAGTCGATAAGTACTGGGCATAGTTACACCAGTTGAGGGTGAAAATTCCCAGGAAGAGGCCACAATGCTGACCAAGGTTTGTTCGAACATACAGATCATAATCAGAGCCACCGAAATTTCGCGGATTCATTCGGCAACAAGTAAGACTCCACAGTCGTTTGTGTACTCGAGCCTTAGGAAGTTGTTCATTGGCTGAGCTGAGGCTCTTGTTTTACCCCAGATCAGGTAGCATATGATTCGGTCGTGTTCTTTCTTACTGATGAGTTATTGGCTCAAATACGTCCAGGGCGTGGCCAATTGAAAAGGAAGTCAGGTGTACATGTTTTTTAATTCTAGCTTTTCCTCAAATGAATTAGCGAAATTTCCGGGTCTTTGATCATAATTTCTACAGAGGGAAAATATTAAAGCTCTTGTCACGATGGAACCGGCAAATAAATCTTTTAGCGGACTATGCAGAAAAGTAATGCCATTAAAATTCGTACAATCCATAACCCAACAGGCAACCTTACTTATTGATTCGCGGGGCCGCTGTGTATGAGCGGTTAGCCTGCTCGCCTCCCACCAAGGCGAACTAGGCTCAATTCCCGGCCTGGTCACTCCCGGATTTTCGTATGTGGGAATCGTGCAGGACGATGCCGCTGGTCGGCTCTCAAGATATCGCTGTTAGGAGCTGCCCAAATCTCTTCACTCACTCACTTACTCACTCACTCACTCGCTTATTGATTCGCCATAATTTATGTTCAACTTAAGTATAAACAACCTTTATGTCACGCAGTCTGTTAAAAATACAATACAAATTTTAATTCCTTCAAAATACGTGTAACATTTTTGTTGTGAAGTTGATATGAATCCGAGGTTCTTGTATAAAACACGTGTGCGCTGTAGTTTCTAAGACTAAATAAAATATTTAAATAAGAGTCTTCGTCATTATCTTGTGAGAAGCTGTTTACTTTAAAAACTCATGTCAGTATATTGACTAACAATTATACCGTGACGTCATCTATCGTATATTGTGATAAATGCATTGTTAAAATATTGGGAAAGAAATTAATGTACTGTAATTAACGCAAAGCAGAGGCGAAAAAAAAAATAATTGAAAAAAAATGTTGAAAATGGAAATTGAGGAGAAGGATTGCGAAAGCTGCAGTCAATAAATATTTCCATATTACCAAGTCCTTTTTTTGTCAAAACCGTAATTTATTTCTGGTTTTAACAAACAAATTCTATTAATTTTTGTGAAGCACGTGCAAGAGGTACATTCGCCGATCATTACAAAAAATCTGCGCGAGAGTTATTTACTGGTCAGGCTTACTTGTGTTTATAAATGTCATTCTTTGTATGAGCTTGTTTCACATTTTCAGGATTCTAATGTTATTATAAAATAATTTTATTTTGGAAACAGCTCAAAAATTAAATGATACATAAGCAAATAAATATTTGTGGGTTTTTAAAACGTGCACTTTGGAGAAGAGGTTCCACAGACGCAAATATTACGAAAGCGAAATTAAATTATTTTGAATATATCGAAAACGTCATGATCTTATGTTAGTAGTTAAGAAATAGTAGGTTCTAGGACACCTAGATGCTGGATGGGGACAAGGATACAACCGGGTGACCTTGGATAACGTCACGAGGCCATTTTTTCTCTTTTTCCCCCTTGGAAATTTCCTTTTTTTCATTTCAAAACAGCCAAAATAGTCAGAACATGCCTCAAAATTTCCCAAATTTCCCTCCATAAAAAATAAAATTATATTTAAAAAAAATGTGTTTTGCACAATGCGGTTGACTTTTGCACAAATTCCGCCGAACCAGGTGTCCCAGAACCTACAATTTCTAACTACTTATGTTATATCACAATATAGGGCCTATAACCACTTGATTGAAAACAAAAGTAGCCTACTCTTTCCCCATGTACGAGCTTTTCGTTGTACATTATACCTTACTGTTGTGGAATTATACTGATACTCTAAATTCATTTTTTTACTAAGGGTATTTTGTAGCCCTTAATAAGGCGTCGCACTTATTTGGCGAGAAGGGTTAATCAGTAATGGATTGAGGGTGTGACTCAAAGTATTTGAGCGTTGAATTGGTTTGCAAGTGAATCTGTGCTTGTTGTAATCAACCCACGAATTATTTTTAGCTTACCGGGCCTAACGGTGCTACGTTATACCTAAATATTGAAGTATATTCCATGCGTTGGTCCGTTGTCTACTAGTGGCAAAATTAGGCTAATGTTTCAATACAGTATATCTAAATATGTGCAAGGAGGAAATTGTTTTGTAGGTATAATATTCTGTATTTACAACATATAACTTTTAAATAGCAAACAAAAGTTAGTGGTGATGACTATACAGATATTTTTTGTCCAAGACTAAAACAATTTGGCAAGGTGAATGAATACCAGCGAAAAATGTTGTGGCTACCACAAAACATTTTTTTTCAAATGATCTGTTCTATTTCGATGTGGATAGCGTGAAGTAGTAATACATGTAGTAAAGTAGAGTAATTTCGGGGTATTAATAAATACTAGTTTACGTGCACAACCAAATGTATTAAGTTATTTATTAAATAGTAATACAGTGGTAGGTTCTCTAAGACGCCAATGAGCCTATCGTGATTTCTTCATGATAAATTTTCTTAAGTTTGTTTCTCTCTTTATATAACGAATGCCAATCTCCTTACTCGTTATAATAATAAGAGCCTCTTAAAATTTTTGTTTCTTCATCTTGTAGAAATATATTTAGTAACCTAGAGTATCCCACCTTCCATGCTCTTCATGGAAACATACCCCACCCACATCACCGTGCTTATTTCTCGCCTGGCGATACCGGTCGGTTGTCTAAAGCAGGTCTGACTTTGTGGACCTAATCTAAAATTAGCGACCTTCCCATGGCCCATTTCACGTCAGACATTTGATCTTCGGCAGCTCAAATTTAGATAAATCCAAGTAAACAGAAGTAGTGTGTTATTCCAATGAGTCTTGTAGAAAGTGTGAGCAAATAATTGAAGATCTACTATTATGGACGTACGCCACTGTAAAGATAAGATGCAACTGAAAAAAAAATTAAATTCATAATTAATATTAAGCCTTTGAAAATGTTGTCACAAGATATGTAAAATTTCCATTAATAATTCCACAGAAAAATAAAGTAAATAACTTTAAACTGAAAGAAACTTAAACAGCACAAAGGTAACTCAAACGAAAGAACAAGGACTGTAAATTCAGTTATATGTAAGTATCTCTGGACGACAAAACGAAGAAAATACAGGTGAACATACTGTGTCTTTCTGTGGTGGGGCAGTCGTATTCAGCGTTTCCCTTGACATCATATCTCTGCAGTGGCGTATGGTAATAATAATAATATTTAATTAAAATTAGTATAACTATCGAATTTACATCCAGGTGATAAGGAAAATACAATATAAAATATAATGCATGCATCAGTTTTGTAGTGAACACCAAGGTTAACCCGCGATAAAATACATGGTACTAATTAGTTTTTAAATTGAAGGAAACAGCGTTATTACAGCAAAGGTACTAACAAAACACAAGACGGCGTAGATCTTACTAACAATAAACTTCCTTATACGTACATTTCTTGACATGTACACTTTATCCCAAATATACACGTTATATCTGTACGCAATATTTTCTCGGTTGGCAAATAAAATAGTAGCTTCTTTGTTGGTAACTACAGAGCATTGTAATTTTTTTGAATACTTGTTGTGTAGCACGTACAGTACGCCAAATAATTGTAGTCGTTTGAAAGATAACTCTATTTGTTGTAACTCTAGAACCACTTAGTTATCATTGAGTCCTGTTTTTCAGTTATTGAACACTAATTTACAAAACCCCGTCTTTCTGGCAGCACATACGTACGCACGTTTACGATAGCAATAGAAACACGTAGGATCCAATTCATATCACAGATATAAAGATACTTTACTTTTTCTAAATCGCATTTTGTAGACATACGCACGCGGAAAAATTACTCCGCTGGAGGGGAAGATGTCAATGTTTTCATGATTCACACAACGGAGGTACACCCCACTCCTACTAGGAACGTAAATATTTCGTGTTCGTTGACGAACGAGGAATATGCTAAACGTTTTGTGAGCAGTACATGAAAATAACATGTAACATTTTCCTCCTTGGCGTCTTTTTAGCAAGCAGCTTAACTGGGAAACTTTGACGTGGATAATTGAAGCAACGTGAAAGAGTGCGGATTCAGCGGCCAGTCTCGACCAAAGCGAGCAGAGTCCAGAGCGACAATTATCGTTAGTCACTCGACGGCTTGAACGAACTTTNGGGGGGGGGACTGATAATGACGTCAACACAGTGGTTGCCTCACCGAGGACCAGATATCGCTATTGACGACTTCTAACGAACTGCAACGCCCGCAAGCTCACAATGGGCCCGAACCACTCGCAGTGTTGTGAAGGGAGGATAAGCGGATCAGGCGAGGCGTAAGAAAGGCTTCTACAGACCTCCACGCCGCGCCCTAGCGGCTAGTAGCCTCTCGGAGATTGGGCAATATGTTACGTATATTAAAGTTTGTTCGCGGTTAACTGAGCGTTTTGAAAGTCCTGCTTAGATTTTACTTTGTGACCATTTTGCATCATTTTTCCGCGCGTAATAACTAACACATCCATGGCTCTTATTAAATTGTTTTAAGATATAACTATTACGCCAATTATTCTCTAACTTCTACACAGGAAGAAATTTTCAATGGCCACCAAGTGAAACTTAGTATTTCGTAACAATACGATAAATGATTACAAATATTAGTCATGTGTTTTTACTAAATAAGTGACCACATTGCAATATTCTCAGCTACAGAGGGGTGGGGAATTTTTATTAAAAAAACGTTTATTTTAAAAGAGCAGAGTAAACCTCAAACAGCTACAAAAAGTTTGTGTACTGTAGGTACTATACAATAAAGTCTCATATAGTTGAAATTTTGCAACTCCTGCTTATAATATTACGCTTATCCAGTTTGATTATCAAACCACGAAACTGCGAAAATAATTTGGATTGCCATATTTTAGAACAAACCTCAGCCATTCACTCTCAGTAATTTTATTGTACTTAAGTGTAACGCATGTTCAAGCTACGGTCAGTGCAATAATAGTATGTGATGTATGAAGGAGCGCCACGATCACCAAGAAATTGATTCCGTACTATATGTTGTTTCATGTTTTACTTGATGCTGCATTCCAAGCGTGTGTGAGAATAAATATGAGAGATACGGTGTAGGTTGTCCTAATCGAGGGACAGAACTGTCTTTCCTGCGGTGAACATTAGCACTCCCATGATTGCTTAATTTATGTCGCTGCTCATGCGAAGAATTCGTAACAATTTTCGCAGCGAATTAGTATAAGCAATGCCAAGTCGTTACGTCTCATTAGCAGTGTAATAATTATATTGGCATCTACTATAGGTTTATTTATATTTTGTACGCAATAAAAAAAATTTGGTTTAAAAATGAGATGCTAATTTTTTTTACAACTTCGCCGAGTCGTTTGTTTGACATATGGTGGAATATTACCCAGTGGATTAATAGGACCTCAAGAGTGTTTCCAAAACTGCTTAGTTAGATGTCAACGATATATAATATGTATATCTGCTTTCAGCCCAATTTATATTCGGAGAAACCTATGCGTGTGCTATAAAACAGGGCAAGATGCAACAACGGAAAGGAAATAATGGGAAAAAAATATTCGTACCCTGAAACTACCAACTATAATGTTCCTTAAATGTTGGTCACAGGAAAATTCCATAAATTATTTTTCGGCCTATGAAGTGTGTGGATTAAACTGCGGGTGTTGGAATGATAATGTTAGGTCTGTTTATTCCGGTGATATATTATCCGTTTTAAAAATTACATTAAAAAATATGTTGGGCGTATAAATTGTAAACATTTTTTAAAATCCATATATAGTATGTCGCAAACTTGTAGAAAATGAAACCTTAAATCGCGCCTACCCGAAAGTAACGTACTACAGATTATCGACTGATTGTGGCTCCAGATGGGGAAATAAAATTTGTAATAACAAGAGTACTTTTTCAGAACAGTATAACATCCCAGTGATGCGTCACCCTGCCTTATGCATACAAAAAATCCTAACTTTTAAGAACTGTGTTTCTCTACAATTACTGGTCAGATTTCGGAGCGTTGTTGTACGTTGTTAAATTAGTGATATCTTAAACTGTTCGGAAGACATTTGAAGTAAGCAGCTTTTGTGACTCAACCTGTATAGTAAAATGACTTCCAAAGCATCTCTTTTTTCAGGTACATTTCTCAACAAGCAATATTCTTTCCACGTAAAGTACGTCTTCAGACTCTCTGGGAAACATCTGTTGAAAGTCATAGTGTGCTTTGGAAAACATCTATTAAAACGTGTTGCGTTTCTATACAAGAGGCTCCTCCCTATAAAGCAAGACAAAGGCGACCGTCTGTGGTTTTACTGACAACGGCAAATGACTGCTGGACCTGCCATGGCTAACTGCTGGTAAAAGAACATTTGGGACGACATTTACGAATCACTGACTGAAAGTTGATGAAAATGAATCCGATGGCTGGCAGTATGTGAACTTCTAATCATCCATAAACGGATTACCACCTGCATTCCAGCAATAGCCGCACATAACGTGTACATTTTGCTTGTGAAACATTGGTTACCATCTGTTGGCCATTTGATGGCTGTGAAATTGTACGTCTATGGGCCATTGCTGTTGTCTTTATGGCTCCCACTCTTCGCAGGTAGCTACTTAAATAAAATATGTTTTGCAAATAGATCACACGTTACAATAAGTAGATTATGTGTAAATATATAGTGATGGAAATATCTCAGGCAAAATATTGTAAATAGATTATTTGCTGTGATTTTATGACTGGTATCAAAAAACTTTATGTATGTTTGGTTTACAAGTACGAAGGCATATAATTGAAATGTTAGGTAAACAAATCAAAATTAAATAAAACTTAAGTAAATATAAAATTACTTTGGGTTAACTTTACTCAACGAAAATACTAATATATATCTACTGCCTTTCTCGAAAAAAACGTACTGCGATTAAATGTATTAAAGGCAAGTTTTTTTGGGTAAAAATTGCGATTCAGTATAGTCCATTTGCGGTTTCTCCGCCATTTTTTAATAAAATCTTTGAAAAATCGCATTATTAATTACTTATTTGTTTTTTCCTAAATATGTTTATCACGAGCGTTTTATACTTCTGTTAACCTAAAAGTATCCCTTTGTTGTAATTTTCTAGACTTAGTTATGGTTTGTTTGCATGAAGGTGGATGAAGGGCCTTAAAGTCGAACTTAAGCAGAGCTTCAGAGAAGTTTGAAGTAACCATTAATGGACTATCGGAAGTTTTCTCTGATACACACTAGGTATTTGTTTAGTTTTTATGTATTTGGTAAGTTTTAGAACTATTGAATAACTCATGTAATTTATATTATGATAATGTTAGTAAAATACTATAATTTAGTTCGTCCAAGCACAAGAGTGCACGAAGGACTTTCAATGCAAGGGCCGCAAGTTTGCGCCCACCGCTCAGCACGAATAAGATTTTCGTATCATATGTACTTAATATTGGATTAAACGGAATTTAATAATAAGCATTAGTTAAAGAGTTCAAAAATAATTACTTTCAAGTGATAATATTTAGTGGTTTAGTGAAATTGTTAGCCATTCGAAGGGCATCTGATGGCTGTGAGGTGGTACATCGATGTGCCATTGCTTATGCATATGGGCCATGCTTGGGCCATATGTGTTTACCACATTATAACGTCGTAAATTGGGGTAACATGCAGATTTTAATAATTAACTTAGTTTATGTATTTGTAAGACGTAATACGATTTCTCGGATATCGGCACAATAATTATGTTAATTAGTATGCAATTTTACTGCTTGCTCAAATTTTTATTTTATTTTATCTTAAACACATTTATATGACTTTCCGATCTGTTATTTTTTGTAATTGGTTTATAAGGCCCTAATATCTGAGCAGTTATTGATCCCTTGCCATGGTAACTAAGTGACGTGATGAGCAATTCTTGCTCCGAGCAATCTCGTGATTGGTCAGCTGTAGACTGCTTTATTTAATTAAGTGTTTGAAAGGAATTTTTATCCATCAATGTGTTCGAAGGCAGGACGCTAGCCCGCGTGGGTTTAGCACGCAGGGTTTTAATGTATGGTCTGTAGACAGTGCCGACAAAGGACGAGAAATTAGCACTGCCACAATTTGCGTACGCACAGTGTAGAATTCTTCGTACTTCAATATGTGGGTCCCCACAACCTTCCGTAAGTGCGGCTTCACGGATTTAACATCGGCCTCCCACAAAACTTCAAAATGTGCTGTGGCTGGGGGATTGAAGTGCCACTTGATGTTTTGGTCACATCATTATTTCTGGATTTCTGTATGGTTTTTGGCATCAGAGAAAGAATCTTGAAGCTCTTGAATCTTTCTACCAGCCCCAACAAAATTTGTTCCACAGTCACTAAATGTCCTTGGTTTTCGACCTTTGCCCATTGTGATGGCAAAGGTCCGTGAATAGTCCACACCTTTTTTCAATAATGGTATTGCTGGAGTGATCCGCTCAGCTGGAAGACCTGCCTTCACCGGCGTCATTGGTTTGCGCTGACAATGGAAAAAAGTCATGCACTGAAGTAACTGCTGTCTAACCGCATCTCGCCCGTTTACAACCCAGAATTCCTGCTGCATAACAGACAAAAAGTGTTGTGGACCAGGATGAAGTAGATCTTTATGCATTTAGTCAATTATCAGTTCTACTAAGCGACACTTCTTTGGAAGCGCATGGGGTGCTTCTGGTTATAGGGCAGCGATGATGCCTGGAGCCTTCCGCCCACCCTAAGGATACCATCCTTGCACACAAAGGGATTAAACCTCTTAAGGGAGGCTGAGCACTCCCCTTTTGTCATGGCTGCAAGCTCTGCACTGAATTATACTGCCTGGGTTTTCTTAACCCAAAACAAAATAGATGCCTGCAACTATGTAGCAGTAGGGGTCCCTTAACTATTGTGTTGTCTGGATTTCTTAACTCAATAAATCGAAGGCAGTATGCAGTTATTCGTTTTATCTTATGCCAAGATGAATATCGATCAGGCAATGATAAGTCAATGTATTGCACACTTCCAATCAGAGACACTGGGGCATGACTTTCTGCAGACAAGAATTCCTCTATGTCTGCTCTTACTTCAGACTCACAAACTGGCTGGCAGGGCATTGGGCTGTCCCTTGCCAGAGTGGGTGGTCGAACAGCTGTGATGGCATCAATACCCTCGAGGCACAGACTGCAGAATTGTCTTCTGACCAAACATGGTGGCGTGTTGATCTGATTTTCTCCACTCTATTGGCAACAAATGACTTACAGTGGTAAGATGATGACTGGATCCATGCCAACATCACTGTCGAGTCAGTCATGGCAAAAACGTCACTAAAATTCAGTTTGTTACCGTACACTGTCAGCACATAGCGAATGGTCCTTGCAAGAAGCAATGCAGAATAGCATTTCTCAAAGCTACTTTAGAATCCATGAAATTCCAACGTTGAGTCTGGTGAACTCACCAAGGGTCCTCGAGGAATAGTAATCTGCTTGTCACAAGGGAGTTCTTCCCTCCATTGAGTCCACCTTGTTTGTTTGGCCTCTTGAAATTCTTCATCCTATCAAACCACTTCCAACCACAGCTTGTGAATAAAGTGTTTAGCCAGTAGCAGTAATGACGACAGCCACCCAAGTAGATAAAATATATGTGTAAAATAAGATAAGACCCCTCTTTTAGTCATCACACCACCAGGTGATTGTATCTTGTATTAAAATACATCGCTACTTGGCACCCACTGTGGACAGAGGACATTTAGCATAGTGGCTCCGTGAGCATCGCCGAAGAGATGCTAAATGTGCTGTTGAAGATGGGGTTGATGCAATGCTGCCAGAAACTCAAGAGCTATTGCTTGCAAATTTCCAATGGCTGAAGCCACCTGATCGCAGCATATCCACCAACTCCTGCTGAAGTGCTACAGCTTCCTCCACCAACTCTGCTGTAGTCACCACATCATCCACATGTGAATCTGTTTTTAATACCATGGCAGCATGTGGAAAATTTGTGACCCTCGCCATCTGAGTGATGACAAAGAGTGTGAATAGCCAAAAATGAAGAAGCAGTAACTCCATAAGTGACTGTCTTCAAACTATATTCCTTGACACTTAAGGGTGTGTCGAAACAATAGAGTATACATTGGTAGTCTTGATGATATGGATCGATCAAGATCTACCTGTACATTTGTTGAATGTCTGCTTTAAAGACAACTATATGTAACCGAAAGAAGATTATCAAGTCACTAATGTCACACTGAAATTTTTGTCTTGAGAGCAGAAACTTATTCAGTGAATGACCCGAAGATATCTTGGCTTAGACATCGAAGAAAACTCTCAGCTTGGTGGCCGTGCTGTCTCGTTTCAAGAATTAGTGGTGAGGAATGTAATAATATGAAAACTGGTTGACATCTACTTCTGGTATCTCTTCCATATAGTCTGATGCGAGATAATCTGTCATAAAATATTGGTAGATAAGTTTTACCTGTGCGTTCAGATGAAGTCGCCGCTCAAGATGGTACAGTATTCTTAGTTCTTGACCCTGTGACTCTCCAAGTTCTGGCCCTGTTGATTTGAATGGAAGCGCCAGCAATACATTGCACCGATTGTAAACAATTTGACCTCAGAACCCCCAACCTCGTAAGATAGTTGCTAGTAATAAAATTCGCCTGACTACCAGAGTCCAACAATGCGTGGCACATCTGTATGTTGCCAGTAGCATCCCTCACTCCAACATTGGCAGTTGCCAATAAAACAAATTATGCATGCCCAGTGCTGGTTAGTGATGTGGTAGGGTTTAGATCACTTGTGTTTGTACTTTGCTGTGAACTTGAGTCTTGGTTGGGCGACAAGTTGTTAAAGTGTAGAAGTGTGTGGTGCCTCATGTCGCAGGGTTTGCAGTTAGTCTGTGATGGGCACTTTTTAGCCCTATTAGAAGGCCGTAAACAATTAATGCGAAGGTTGCACTGTTTCGCAATGTCAAAGCACTCCTTGTGCGACTTAGGTGAAAATGTGGACACTTTGGTAATGAATGAGTATTTTTACACATGACACAACAAGGCTAGCCCTTTTTGACTTCGCCTAGGAATGATTGTGCTGCAAGTGAAACCGATGACTTCGTGTATATTTGGCTGCTACTCTTGTGCATTGCCTTGAGTTTTTGCCCTCTCCCAAGTGACTCCAGCATCCTCTGCCTTTCTTCCAAAAATTATACGAATAGCTCTAAATTCGGTAGTTGATTAGGATCTGTACTAGTTAGTTCCCACTCTCTTCTGAGGCTCATTTCCAACTTTTATCCAGTATGTGGAGTAACAACGAATCCCTGGTATGCACAGATACTCCTAAAACCTTCAGTGTTGCAAAAATCTCATTAATAGTTGACAATAATTGCCCCAATGTGTAACAATTTCCAGTGACTGACTGAACACTGACTAGTGCTTCTAGATGCTGATTACCAATTAATCGCTCATTAAAGTAGTGCCTTTGGAGGAGCTTCCATGCAACCTCAAAGTTTTCCTCAGTGAGGGGCAAGGACTGGACTATATACCGGGGTTCCCCAGAGAATGCTGTCTTTAAATATGACAGCCACTCCACATTCGACAACTGTGGGTTTTTTGCAACCAGGGCCTCAAAGAGATTAGCAAATGTTTGCCATGATTGGATTTCCCAACCAAAATTTGGTTACTTGATGGTTGATAATGGGACCCTAGGAGTATGTGACACCTGCTGCCGATGCTTGATTACCAGTCCTTGATGACTCAGCCAAAATGTCAGACACTGCCATGATTTGGTAATGTGTGTCATCAAAAACATCCAGTCTCCTGTTGTTTTCCTCTTCGTCAAAGTCATCCACCTCTTCAGCTCTGCAGGCAATGAGGAGATGGTCCCCCACGAAACCACTGCGAATGTGAGCCAAATCTCTACAGGTGGCCCTAAACAGGCGATATTGCGCTGGATCCGTTAAGGCTTTTTCTGCTAGAATTACAGTCCGTTTAATAGATTCTCCGCCTGCGCCAACCTCAACTGCGCCGCTGCTGCCACCATCACGAACCACCAGTGCTGATCAATTACCCGTTCACAGGTATTGTTCACTTGTGCCTATATAAAAGCTCTCGGAGACCCGTTTCCGTGAGTGTAACGGACGAAACAGCTTCACCCGTTATTCCAACCAAAACCTCACACTCCACTTTCTCTTTCACATCACAACCAAGTACTGCCTATCCCCAGATTTGCACACTTCTGATAATTCTATTCTGCAGATATTGCAAAGAGCAACTGGGCCAACACCATAACACTACACCACAATACCCTATACCACAATGATTTGTTGGACGCGCGGTCGCGATGCCGTTTTCCCAAGGATCCATTGCCATGCCAAACCGTCGCTAACTGTAGCTTTCCATATTACGTTTCCGCACAGATCTGGCCCCTGGAGGACCAAAAATGTTCCATGGGGGAACTTTAATTACCACAACTAAAACTATTTCCACGACAACGAAACGCCCGACGCGGCCAAGTCCGCCTTCTTGAGTTCTCATAACTGATCCTTCACCAAGGACGAGCTCAAAATTTAACTTAACCTAGATGACTGTCTCACGCGTACGCCACACACCCGCCACCGTCAGAGAATGTAGTCTCTGCCTACTTCCGTATTTACACTGGGTCACTTGACAGAGTGAATATCATGGAGGTAGATGCCGCATGTGACGAGGGCTCTCCGTCAAAATGTATAGGAATGAAACAAAACGTCAGTCTTCTTAAACCTGTATTTCCTTTACTGTTTTTAAATCTTCTAAAATATGAAGAAATCGTTTAATCAGTTTACATTTTTCAAAACCGCTTACGAATAGGAAACATTTGCCTTGCTTTGCCTTTAATACTGGGAATGCAATCCTCCTTTATTGTAACCCGAAATAAAAAAATTATAAAACATATTGCCGAATTATTATTTTGAATTGTTTATACTTAACTGTATAACAGCGTGTTTAATATAAATATATATATTATTTATAATTACATCTGGAATAATTCATGATAGTTCCTATCCGAGATAAAGCAAAAATATATAAAATGGTTTGCTCTACTAATATATTAAATAACCAAACTCTTATTTACCCCAAAAATTACAAAACTCAACATAGTATCAGTTTCTTTTAATTCATACAATATACGCTTATTCCGGAAATAATGTGTAGAGCAACGGTTCTGAATAAAGCTAGACTTATTTTCTTTGCCCGTCACATCAAGATGTCTGCTCAGCAGAATATATTTTTTCGCCCGCTCTCATTTCGTCGCACTTTCGTGCATTGCACTGCGGATATTTCTTTTGTGACCACCCTTAACAACGGTTTCAATATCCGGAAGATTACAGGTTTCCGCTTACCGTAGCTCCTTAACGGAATGAAACTCCGGTATTTGCACGAGCGACGGTTCCCGAGTGAATTCTGCGCTGAAAAACGACGCGGCAAAATATTTTACACGCCAGGTTTTGTGTTGTTTTTTTTTTAAGCTCATTGTGTATTCATCTTTTATAGAAAATTTTCCAAAAATAATTTTCCGAAGATTGATCAGTATGAGTTTACTACTGACTTTAGAATAAATCATGTGCACAAAGGCGTTCAGTAACTTTTTTCCGATCAATTATTTGGACAAATGCTCAGCGAACCGGAAGAAATCAGAAAAACTTATAACGTATTCAGTGTCATCCACATTACATTGTTGCCAAATTTAAAGAGTATTTTTATTAAAAGTATTAAAAAAACATGAATGGTAAAGTTTTTTTTTATAAATCCATGATAACTTTCATGTATTTGTTCATGAAAAACCAAATGAGCTGTGAAGTCCTCAGTTTATTATACTAGCATTTATATATTTGTCACCCGATAGATGTAAAATGTTCCATGCTGTATATAAATTACACACTTTAATTTGAGTTTAGAAAATGAATGATAATAATATACGCATTTAAAGAATTGCAGAAATATTCCATTTTCAGTTCAGCGCAATTCCACCGCGTAGTAAAATGATAAGACGAAATTATATATTTGTACTTTAAATTCGTTACAAAATTTATAAATTAGAAGTCATGGATATTGTTTTATTTATTATCGTTTCCTATGTTTTGGTTGTTACACATTCAGGGTAACGGAAGATATTTCAATCTGTCATGCATAAAAAAAGTTGCCGTCATTTAATCGCAAGATGTGATTCAAAACGACGACCTCCAAAACGCAAGTAGGCTCTCTAATACACACACTGACACAACGATCAGCAAATGTTCGTTCGCTGTTCTTCTAATGATTATTGTTACACTCTAGCTGCATTGTCCCGCAGGAGCGAGGGGAAGTAAAGTATATACACTGAAGAGCCAAAAAAATTGGTACACCTGCCTACTATCGTGTTGGGCCCCCGCGAGAACACAGAAGTGCCGCAAGACGACGTGGCATGGACTCGAATAATTTCTGAAGGTAAGCAGGAGGAACTTCACACCATGAATCCTGCAAGGCAGTCCACAAATGCATAGGAGTGCGAGGCAGTGGAGATCTCTTCTGAAAATCACGTTGCAAGGCATCCCAGATATGCTCAATAATGTTCATGTCTGGTGATTTAGGTGGCTAATGGAAGGGTCTAAAGTCAGAGGAGTGTTCCTGGAGCCACTCGGTAGTAACTCTCGACGTGTGGGGTGTCGCATTGTCCTGCTGGAATTGTTCACGTCCGTCGGAATGCACAATGGACATGAATGGGTGCAGGTGATCGGACAGGATACTTACGTATCAGTCACTTTTCAGAGTCGTATCTAGACGTGTCAGGGGTCCCATTTCACGCCAACTGCACACGCCCTATACCATGAAAGAGCCTCCACCAGCTTGAATAGTCCCCTGTTGATATGTAGGGTCCATGGATTCATGAGGATGTCTTCATTCCCGTACACGTCCCATCCGCCCGATACAATTGGAAACGTGTTTCCAGTCATCAACAGTCCAATGGCGGTATTGGCGGGCACAGGCGAGGCGTAAAGCTTTGTGTCGTGCAGTCAACAACGGTACACGAGTGGGCCTTCGGCTCCGAAAGCCCATATCAATGATGGTCCGTTGAATAGTTCGCACGCTGGCACTTGATGATGCATCAGCATTGATATCTGCGCCAATTTGAGAAAGGGTTGCACGTCTGTCACGTTTAATGATTCACGTCAGTCGTCGTTTGTTCCGTTCTTTCACCATTTTTTTTCCGGGCACAGCGATGTCGAAGATGTGATGTTTTACCGGATTCCCGATATTTACGGTACACTCGTGAAATGGTCGTACGCGAACATCCAAATGTTATCGCTACCTCGGAGATGCTTTGTCCCATCTCTAATGTGCCGACTATAACACCACGTTCAAACTCACTTAAATCTTGATAACCCGCCATTGTAGCAGCAGTAACCGATCTAGCAACTTTGCCTGACGCTTGTTTTCTTATATAGGCACTGCCTACCGCATCGCGTTACTCAGATTGGTTCCATACCTCTGTTATTTGCATACGCATGCCAATACCAGTTTTTTTTCNCCTACCGCATCGCGTTACTCAGATTGGTTCCATACCTCTGTTATTTGCATACGCATGCCAATACCAGTTTTTTTTTCCTCTACAGTGTAGTACTTAGATGATTTATGGACGCACGCGATATCAGTTGAAACCGGAGACGCGGCGNTTTTTTTTCCTCTACAGTGTAGTACTTAGATGATTTATGGACGCACGCGATATCAGTTGAAACCGGAGACGCGGCGGATTTTTTCGACCTTGGGTATAGGGTTTATTTGAGATATCTGAAGAATGCTCTGTATTTCTTACCTCGTGTGTCTTAGCTATACTCGGTGCGCGGCGAATCTTCCAGGTGAAGGCCAGCGACTATGAAAGGCGCGTTGGGCCTTCGAGCCGGTAGTTGTATGGATGAGATTCAGCGATAGACGACTAGCGAGAAGAGAAGCGCGTGGCGAGAGAAATGACCAGCGGGAGGAAAATCGGCAACTGCAAACATCAGAGCAGTGAACGGTACGACGCCAGACTGGACTATTGGACTGGATGCATTAGTGAATAACATTGCAAATGACGGCAATATACAGACTGCATTTGTGTTAATTATGAGTATGCCTTAACCAAACAGAGACATAAAGAAAGATGTTAATTAGATTTGAAATTTACATAAATGTTGTGCTCATTGTGAAATAAAATGAGTAACAGTGGAGACATAAAATTTAATGCTGTTAATAATAGCTAAGCGAATAAATAAAAAATCAAATTTAGTAATTTTATTTTTTTAATACCATCCACCACGAACACAGGNATAATAGCTAAGCGAATAAATAAAAAATCAAATTTAGTAATTTTATTTTTTTAATACCATCCACCACGAACACAGGCATCGTGTACCACTGGTGTCAGAAGTGGGATGTAGGCATTTAGTTGTTAGTCAAGTTAGACAAAAGTCTAGTTATTAGTCATTACAAAAAAAAATAGTTAGTTAAGACTGTTTTGTACAATCATCGCAGTGAAAACTAACTAGAAAAATGTCTACAGAACTGAAAGCACTGCGAGCATTAATTCAGGGACTAGGTTACCAGATGGCAAGTNATAATAGCTAAGCGAATAAATAAAAAATCAAATTTAGTAATTTTATTTTTTTAATACCATCCACCACGAACACAGATACCCCCCTCAGGCATCGTGTACCACTGGTGTCAGAAGTGGGATGTAGGCATTTAGTTGTTAGTCAAGTTAGACAAAAGTCTAGTTATTAGTCATTACAAAAAAAAATAGTTAGTTAAGACTGTTTTGTACAATCATCGCAGTGAATACTAACTAGAAAAATGTCTACAGAACTGAAAGCACTGCGAGCATTAATTCAGGGACTAGGTTACCAGATGGCAAGTNACTAACTAGAAAAATGTCTACAGAACTGAAAGCACTGCGAGCATTAATTCAGGGACTAGGTTACCAGATGGCAAGTGTGAGCGCAAGGGATAATAGCTTAAATGATTATGTAAATAGCCAAATTGTTAATGTAAAATAAATTGTGAATAAAATTGTAAATATTGCAAATGAGTATGTAGACAGGAAAATAGAAACTGTAAATGAAAATGTTTATAGGAAAATAGACACAATAAATGAAATTTTTGACAGGAAAATTGAAGGCATTAGCGAGTTAGTAAATACGAGGGTTCACTCTGTGGACAGAGAAATTGACAGTGTAAGATAAAAAGTGGATAGAGTGAATGTAAGTATGGACAGCATCAAGAATGAATTGAAACAGAAGATTAGTGCATTAGAGGAGGAGTTACAACTAATCTCTTCATACACGGAGCTCCAGTACCACAACATCGGCAGCCGAGAAGAGTGAAAGGCAGTGCAAGTCGTAGACAACGCAGCAACCTCGGAGGATAGTCAGCAGCTCTGCAGCTTTGGTGTAGCGCAGCCAGGAGTGGGCAAGGGGGTCATAATTAAGCCGGCGCCTTGTGATGGCCAGACTTCATGGCGGGAGTACCAACACAAGTTTGAAATTGTCGCCACCCTGAATGGCCGGTCAACTGAGCAGTATGCTTCCTACCTCGCAGCTGCTGTAGTGAGAGGCCTCGCACTGAGCATACTACAATCTATGCCTGAGTGACATCGAGTGGAGTACCCCACACTGTTGTCGCCCTTGGAGCTACGTTTCGACGACCGGTACCTGCGACATATTCACCATGAACAGCTGCGAAGCCGCGCCCAGCTACCAAGGGATCCGCCGCAGGAGCCACGAAGAGACATTGTGCAGCTGTCTCAACTATCTCTGGAAGGGTGCTTTGAGGAGGTGCGCGAAATCATCGTAGTCGGCTTATTCATCGATGCTATCGCCGACACAGTGTTATGGCAAGTGGTACTTCTGGTTGCACTCCACAACACGCAGGACGCCCTGGACCGAGCACTGGGGTGGAGTACTGTATCGCTACACGACTTGGTATGCTACGGGTAGGCGGTACAGAGTTGGTGGTGTCAACACTGCATGATTTGTCCTCCCCAGTTAGCTCACCAGTAGTATGTGTTCAACTGGCTGTGCTGCCCGCTTTTAGTGAAATTTTCATTACAGGCAGATGTCACGGAATGTTTATCAGGCGTTTTGGTCAAATTGAGTCAGCAGAAAAGATTGGCGTCCTGCCAGGTAAAGTCGTTGTAGCAAAGATTTTGGTATATTCTAATTCAGAAAGTTTTGTGTTTAGAATGATAAATTTATCTGATAGTTCCATTCGTCTTGAGGAAAGGGCCATGAAAGATGTGTGCAAGCAGGTCACACAGGTATTTCGAAATTATCCAGAAGAATCGAGAGTAAAACAAATAGAACATCATTTACCAGAAGTAATAGGGGAACTTCTAGTAAGAACAAAAGAAAATTTTAACAGGCGACAGGAGAACGCTGTCTCAGAATTACTGCAGAGAAATAGGGATGCTTCTCGTGATTAGCAAATGACCTTGGAAGGACTGATGTGACCTGCTACCACATAGATACAGGAAACGCCAGGCCCATAAAGCAGCCACCAAGGCGACTGCCACTAGCTTCGTATTAGGCAGTTGAGGGAATTCTGAATAGAATGAAGGATCTAGATCTGATAGAACCATTAGTTAGTCCACGGTCATCCCCATAGTTCTTGTTAAAAGGAAAGATGAATATCTGAGGTTTTGTGTAGATTATCGCCAGCTTAATGATGTGACAAAGAAATACTCTTATCTATTTCTAAGAACAGATGACACCTTATACAGCCTAGCAAGTTCACAGAGTGTTTATACTTTGGGCATGAAGAGTGGGGACTGGCAGTGCAAGGAGGCCCCAGAGAACCAAGAGAAGACTGCATTTTATGCCCAAGGGAAAGGATTCTGGCAGTTCAAATTTATGCATTTTGGGCTGTGTAATGCCTCTGCCATTTTCAAACGACTTATGGAAAAAGCTTTGATTTTATATATCTGTCAAGTTTATGTATATTACATTCTTGTGACAGAAAGGACATTTGAAGAACACCTATTATTATTTTAGAAAAAGGGGCTGCAGCCAAATTGAAACTGGTCCCTAAGAAAGTGCCACCTAGTCCAAAAGAAAATGAGTTTCTTGGGACATGCAGTGTCAGCTCATGGAATGAAAAGAGACCCCGAGGAGACCAAAGCTATAAGAAATTGGCCGCTACCAACTGATAAAGCTGAAGTGCAGAGTTTTCTGGGATTATGTGCATATTACTATCGATCTGTACCTGGGTTCGCCACGATCACCGAGCCACTACATGAATTGACTGAAGCGAAAAAGGAGATTCCATTGAACCACTGAGAGTGAAGATGCTTTCAGTCAACTAAAAAAAATTATATTACCTCCACCAGTCCTGGGTTTGTGCATTCATTTGGTACACTGATGCTAGCCATGTAGGCATTTGAGCTGTCATTGCTAAGTAATTGTTCTGACTCTGTGTTCAGATTTTTCCTTCACAATTGTTTGCCAAGTTCGGACTCCTTGGCCATACAAAAATGCTACTTTTGCAATAAACGCCTACGTCGATGCATACGAAGAAATAATCTTCATGGGCGCGTGTCATCAGCAATATAGAGAAATATTTCTTATAACGGAAGAAGGACGAATCACTCTGATACGTCGGTAAACTATTGTTAGAAGTAGCCTGGGCCATATCCGAGTTCGTGAGGGATGGAGGTCTTCATAAATACAAAATAGCAAAATTTTATTTTTAATTTATTCACACAGCTATTATTTAAATAAAATATCAGTCTGTCTCTAATATTAATTTTCTTATTCTCCATGAGCACACTATTTATTATCTATCTCATTCCTAATTATAGTCCTTATCAATATATCTATATTTAACACAGTCACATAATTCACATTCATTCACACACACACATTTAATCTGTAAATTGCCATCATTCCAAATGTCTTAAACTCAAGCATCCACCCCGGTAGTCCCACCCGTCAGTCTCACTCTCCACTGTACCGATGCTCGCAGTCCGCGGACTTCACTCGCCCTGGTCACTCTCGCCGCCTCTCGACGCTCTGCTGGNCATTTAATCTGTAAATTGCCATCATTCCAAATGTCTTAAACTCAAGCATCCACCCCGGTAGTCCCACCCGTCAGTCTCACCTCCACTGTACCGATGCTCGCAGTCCGCGGACTTCACTCGCCCTGGTCACTCTCGCCGCCTCTCGACGCTCTGCTGGCTCGTCGCTTCTCACTTATGTCGCTTAATACCGTACAATCCTCCAAACTCCCACCTGTGGGCTCAGAAGTTGATCGCAGATTAAGTAGTCTTGCGGGCCCGATATGCACAGTTCCCCGCAACCCGGGTCTCACTGAGATACAATGACGATGAAACACAGCATTATTTCGCAGAAAACCGCAGAAATTCAATCCACTGAATGTCAGGAGCGCACGAGTCGTGATAGGCTTATCGCGGTGTCACACGGCGGCTTACCATTGTGAATCGCCGCCCGCTCCTCAGGTTAATAGCCAAGCCCTCGCGCACTCCTTCACTCATACGATCGGTACGGGTAAGGGAATATATGCAGATCAGCAAGCATGTAACACTATTAATAGTTTTATGTCTAACTGCATGATAAAATTTGGTAGAAAGAATAGGGTAGTTTTTGTAATAAACGGTATATATGTATATATATATATATATTATTTTATACATATATAACAAATTCTATTAGGTGACCTTGTCCAATAATAATTGGACTTTGATAATCCACCAAAAACACGATAAACTCTATAGTTTAATTTTGCATAAAGGAACTAACAAACAAACAATTAAATTATAATGAGAAATTATAAAAAGAATTAGCCGAAATTTAATATAAAAATTTAGGGAAAGTTTAAACGCGGTTGCAGTTTATATTGACAGTCAACTTCAAATTCTGAATTGCTTATAGATGTTCAAGTATGACTGTTATATTCTCAGTTTCAGAGTTTTGTGGGTTTAGTACCTTTCTGCATAAAGTAGTCAAATTAGAGTCGTTATAGGCTGTCTAATGTAAAGTGAGTACATTTGAGGCCCTAGTTACATTTTACTTTCAACCATTTTTATCCTTTAACTATATTTTAAATTAATTATGCCATGTAAGTAATAAACACAGTGTGTATATTCCACCGCACTCAGAAGTTAACGTCTAAAACTAAATTAAAATATATTTATTGACTATTATTACTAATGGAGAAGGCTTTCAAAACTGTTCACATTACCGTGAATGGCCTATATCACTGTCTCTAGACTAGCCAAAACCACTTATTCTTTGCTTATTATTTACACACAACTATCAAAATATCCATTGTCAAACATGAAAATTTTTTTTAATGTCTGCCACTCACGCATGAAGCCCCGTTTTCCCACATTCCAGCCGGTCGTTCGCAGACTCTACATTCCCGATGTTCGCAGACTCTACATTCCCGATGTTCGCAGACTCTACATTCCCGATGTTCGCAGACTCTACATTCCCGATGTTCGCAGACTCTACATTCCCGATGTTCGCAGACTCTACATTCCCGATGTTCGCAGACTCTACATTCCCGATGTTCGCAGACTCTACATTCCCGATGTTCGCAGACTACACTCGCTGGTCGCTCCGTCGTCTCCCGTGGGCTCGATGGTACCACACACATGGTGCTAATGGACATCCATGATTCCAGATTGCCGACAGAATCAAACCACAGCTTATACGATTGAGCTGACCTGGCCCAGAGAGATTTTAGAACCTCGCGTCGCACCGAAGGAGAGACAGGGTGACGAAGTGAAATTCGCGCAAAGACTAATCAAAACATTAAATCTTTCAAGAACGGAGGAAAATTCAGTTCCTACAGCGCCATCGCCGGGCGCGTCAGTTTTACGCATAGTGCCGTCTGTGAAGCCCAGTTGACACAGCGATAGTCCCACGCGACAGCAACTACCGCGATAGTCACTCTCGCATTACTCTCGTCGTGTACATTACTCGATAGTCACTCTCGCATNACGCGACAGCAACTACCGCGATAGTCACTCTCGCATTACTCTCGTCGTGTACATTACTCGATAGTCACTCTCGCATTACTCTCGTCGTGTACATTACTCGATAGTCACTCTCGCAGTACTCTCGTCGTGTACATTACTCGATAGTCACTCTCGCAGTACTCTCGCAGTGTACATTACTCGATAGTCACTCTCGCAGTACTCTCGCAGTGTACACTACTCGATAGTCACTCTCGCATGCCACCCGTCTCTCTGGCATGCCGCCCGTCTCTCTGGCATGCCGCCCGTCTCTCTGGCATGCCGCCCGTCTCTCTGGCATGCCACCCGTCTCTTTGGCATGCCGCTCGTCTCTCTGGCATGCCGCCCGTCTCTCTGGCATGCCGCCCGTCTCTCTGGCATGCCGCTCGTCTCTCTGGCATGCCGCCCGTCTCTCTGGCATGCCGCCCGTCTCTCTGGCATGCCGCTCGTCGATCTGCTGGATCGTCGCTCCGTTGTGTTCGCAAACCTGGCGCGTAAGGTCGCACAATCCTCCAAACTATTAACTGTTGCTAATACATTTAGAAGTGTGTTTTAAGCGCCCAAATCGTTTTTTTTCTTGCTAACCAAAATATTACGTAGAATAAAAAGCGTGGTAAATACATAT
Organism: Clitarchus hookeri; assembly: GCA_002778355.1. Taxonomy (NCBI): domain Eukaryota; kingdom Metazoa; phylum Arthropoda; class Insecta; order Phasmatodea; family Phasmatidae; genus Clitarchus; species Clitarchus hookeri. The sequence goes on from NQII01000502.1 coordinate 306,200, forward strand.
CTCATCGCTATCGGACCAAATGTGCGTATGTTTATATTTACATAATGAATACAATCTAAATATAAACGCACATGTTAACCATGTAAGATAACGGTGACGCTTACGTTCTGAATATGTAGTAATGTAAACAATATGTCCCGAGAATATTAAACTCTTTATGAGTGTTTGTGTTAACAAAGATTGGTACTTCATAGGTACTAAGATGTCATATTAAAAGTTTCTAAATATTAAATATCACGAAACTTAGCTGTTTTGTGCAGTAAAGTAGTTGTTCTTTCTCCACAGCAACTTTTACTGCAAGCTTCCAACCGCCGAGTCGCAACGTGTTTTTTTTTTTTCCATTAAGTGTCTGTCGTGATCAAAGTAAATCTGTCCGACTTGACCAAGCAACATGTAGCCTAAGTCCCCAAATGTAATCTCGTTTCTCCTTATTTTATTTTCTGTTAGTTTAGTTGCAGCGTGGAGAATTGCCTGCAACGATTCGTAAAAAAAAAAAATGCTATAGTTTTTACTCTATTTTAGCACCTAGATAAGTTATAAATTTTAATTTACGAATAAATAAATTGAAAATTGTTATGAACACTTCATTTAAATAACCGATTTCAATATCAACCAGGACGGCCATTACATTACTGTCACTGTAAGAATGCTTGTTTTTTTTAAATGTTGTACCCGTAATCATTACGGACGACATTCATTCCAGTTTGAACGAACGAAATAAATAATTACCGCTGCAGACGTTGATGTCCTCCCACGCCCGGAAACAATAACGGGTCAGGCCACTCGTCAGCTGAGAGTTGCTTTGTGGGAAAACAATTTGAAAACTTCTTTATTGCATTCATGAGAAACTGCATATTTATATTATATAACATTTCCTGAGGGAGGGGAGAGTTATTATGGCCTACAAAAAAATTCATGACTTTCCCGGTATTCAAACCTGGATCTTCATGGTCTGATGACCAACACCACACGGGTCTCCTAATGGTCTACAAATCGCATGGCAGTGTCGGGTGACAGGTTCGCTAATGTACAGATGAACGCATGTCGCCAGGAAGTGGTCACGCGAGTTTGCGACCAAGTTGCTTCAGTGTAAACACTTCTTCATATACTACATTCACGATTACTTACGGCTCACGCCCTTCTAAAGTTCTACGTTCAGAATATTCTTCCGCCTTATGCGAACAACGGTTAGAAGATCACACCAGAGAACCAACGCACCGTATTCGTGCGCACTCAGCTTAATACTCTTTTGCGTAAGAACTATTTCTTATTAGATGACCGGAATTTATTGAAATAAGTTTTAACTTAAATATTATACTTTATAGATAAAATTTAAGTAAAAGTTAAATTTAACCATAAATAAGTTGGTTTTATTTTAACGCAAGTATAAAACGCTTGTGATGTATTGCATTTTTAGGAAACAAACAACCACGTGGTACATGGGCTTTTTTTTCTTTCCAAATGTTTGATTCAGAAAGTGTGAAGAAACTGCGAACAGACTTCAGCAGAGTGTGTGGCAAGCGGCTGACAACTGGGGCGGGACCGGGGACACCCAGCCCTGGAGGAGGGACCGCAGAGGCGCGAACCCCGTCCCGGGACCGCGCGTTGCGATCTACGGAGCGGCGGCGTTTGCAGCTCTTCGGGAGTGGAATCCCCTCCTCCGTCGGAGGCCATCAGCGGAGGACTCTCCACGCACGGCCGGCCCTGGGGCCGAATGCAAAATTCATATGTCCGTGGATCTCTTACCCTCCCCTCCCCCTCTCACCCAACAACAGCCACAATCCCACGTTCAATGGTCTGCCCCCCATCCACCCCCTCCGTTTCCCTTCAACAGAACCAACCGGGCCGTAATGATGCGCATATTGGCCGCGCGGTTCGGGGAGTTGTCGGGAGGGGTTGGAAGGGGCGGGGGACGGTCTCTCCGCTTAATTGTGGCGGATAATTCAGCGCCGGGCGAGTTCCACAGGTCAGCGCGGGCCCACCGATACATTACAACGATTGCGACCTGCGGCGCGCGCGGCAGGGGATGCTCGTCACAAGTTTGACCTGTAAATTCTTCTGTCTCTTTTGGCACCGCGAACAAGCTGGCTTTCGGCTGGATGCGAGTCGATGTCGATAATTAAAAACTGCCTCGTGTACCGTCCGATGTCCATCGACAAAATAAACACCAAATAACAAATGTTGTCGAAAAGGAGATTCGTTGCAATAATTTCCTCCCGTAAATATTCGGTGTTAGTATGTTCGCAAAGAAATCACGTTTCTCTATTATATACATTTTTTCAATAAGCAACAGTAACTAAAACCACGTTTAAGCAATATGTGGCAGAAATTCATGTTAAGCTACAAAAGAACGTTTAATTAAACAATTTAATCTCAAAGGCTTAAAGTTACTTGTTCTAGCTAATATTTAACCTGTCCCTTACATTCACTCTAATATTCCTGTTGTCAAACAACACTCCACGAGGCATTATATTAATAACAGGATCACCATCATTAGCCTAAATTGCAACTTTACATGTTCTGAAAACAATGGTATCACTGAGCTCAAAATTTGTCATGGTTTTGGCTTGCTTATAATCTGTATAACGGGGATGAATAATTGATGGAACTTCCAAAAATTCACTTCCTGACAGTTGCTTCTTGTTGTATACAAAACCCAAATCACAGTTAATAATTTATCAGCTTCAAAAATGTCTAGCTTGTTGAAATTAGTTATTTTCCAACAAATCAATAAAGAGTAAACACAGTCCGGTAGGTCCTGTTAACTCCCCAAAAGACTTAATCGTAAAATATCGTGTTCCCTGTTTACTGCCAAGAGCAGTCAGTCATATATACTCCGTTTTTGTTCATTTATATTTATCGTTGTGAAATAAATTATTAAATTTTATGAGTTGGGTATATGAGGCGTAAATGTCAGACGAAGAACGTAATATAAATTTACCTCTGAAAGAGAATTCTGTAGGTAATATACTTCGCTGGGTTTGCTTAGAAAATAAATTTGTACAATTGGGAGTAATTATCGTAATCCAGAATTCAGTGAAATTAATTGTCGATGCGAAAGGCATTGTCATAGAGTAATATTTTACTGTACCATTTGTGATAAGGAAATCGATTTTGTGTGTAATGGTTTTTCCCAATTGTAAATTGTGCATTTTGAATACTAATACATCTCTAATTTGACATTCTTTAGTGACATTGTATGTATATATATATATATATATATATATATATATATATATAGAAATGCATATTACTTTAAAATTCTTGCTTCTAAAAAAATAAAATATATCACTGCCAAAAAAAATTTGTACCTTTCAAACGCTGTCTAGTCCGCTATAATTCCAGTACTATAGTTCATGATGTAGGCTTATTTGCATGTGTGAATGTGCTAACAAAAAAAAATTTCAGAAGTAAACTGCAGTCTGTAATGTAGAATATTGCTCTACGTTGTGCGACTAGCTATAAACGAGGAGTTTCGGTTCTGAATTTTTGTACCTCCTATGGCCCAAAGAAAGTTATTTGTCATTGTTAATTGAAGATATTCTGCTGCAATTTATTATTATTTGGTGCCAGTTAACTTTGTAGAAGTACTCCAGCACTTAAACAGTTGCTGCCTTTCAAACAGTAATACATATATAACCTAAATTTCAACCCGTTAACTTTGTATAAGAGAGACACCTGTTAACTTATTTAAAAATGCTGTCAATAATCTTAACACCTTGTCGATGAACCAGTGCTCGGTTACAAACTGTATTTGGAAGTCCTTTTGTACTTACCATTTCCGGTCGAACCGTGCCATTTGAAACACAATTCTTGTTAATATTTTAACCATCATCATGATTATTCACATTATTTCGAAGATTATTCAAATGATAATCGTGCGATACCGATACTAATAAAAAACCTATACTCTGTTGTATTTGAATTCATCCTGTATTTAAAATATAAGAGGTAAAACACAGGGACGCAAGTAACAAATAAATAAATAAATTGATATCTATTCACTTTTCCTGCTCTTTAAGATTATCATGCTTACTTATACGAAGTTAGCTAAGTTATAAACGACAATATTTTTTCAAATCCCCTGTCACTAACATAAAAAAGAGCAGAGGGATGGAAGTGACACAATTTGGTAACGTAGACCTACTCACTTGTAATTTTATTTTTTAAATATTGAGCTCTGCCTAAGAAACTGTTTAATTTATCAACGAGTGCGTTCCTTCACATCCTTCGTACAAAAGAGGACAAACAAGTAATGCAAGTAACACAACTAGAACCATATGTGTATTAAAATTGTTGTGTTTAAATTTCTGCCTGTGGATAATGCCTCCAAAGGAAAGACAACTTTCTTCGACGACCGGCTGGCGGAGCAGGCAGACGGCAGAGCGCCTCACCTGTTGCGCCGACACAAGCGGCTAATGCCGGAGGAGAGAACTCTCGAGCGCGCTGTTCCTGCACACAAATCACCTCCAACCCCTCCCGGGCCGCCCCCCAAAACAAATAGGTCTGTCCGTGTTCCTCGCCATTGCGCATCCATTTGCCTCGCGCCTCCCCGGGTGGAAGTCTGCACGCAGACCCATCGCTGCGAGTTGACTCCCCACGCCGATTCCAAGCCGGGAGGTGGGGCTCTTGTGGTTCGCTCAACGTTCATCTAACACTTTTCAAATCCGTGCTTGGTTCGTCCTTTCTTTCCGCTGTGCATTCTTCCGCCGCACGCAAATTACACCTCTGAACACTGTCGCTGCCCGAATTTCTGGAATCCGCGAGCCGATCTCGCAACACTGTGGAGTAGTAACTAATGCAAGGATATAATTTGTATAATGATTATTACAAAAACGTGTATAAAATCAAAAGAAACAAAGAGTGTTAGCCAGTCTACCACTTTCAATAAAAAAAATATTTTCAAAGTTTACTGCCAGTGTTGCTATACAGGATGTCCCATATATCTTGAGAAGCCACTATAACTCCATGCCGGGCCTCTCAATGAAAAAAGTGTTTCATACAAAATTTGCATAACTGAGAGGGGGAAATAATGCTGCTAGGGAGTGAGCCTTATAGCATTATTTATTACTGAGACACGAGTACTAGCATCAGTTTTTTATCTGGCACGATGTATCTGTTCGTCAAAAGTTCAATGAAGTTCATTCATTACCTATTCGAAAGTGTATCACAATGTACCAGTCTAATGAAGAGATCGGTAAAAACCGCCACAGACATTGGGACTCATGAGGGTTTGTGAATACCCATTATGCGATCACGAGGGTTCCTGAGGACTCATTATGTGATGCCTTGCGGCACGATTGCGCTGCATGGTACAGAACAGTATGACGTTGACGCTCTGCATTTGATGTAGAAGTGATGTAAACAGTGCAGGTACCCAGAGTTGCGTACCCTATTCCATAGTGGTGGTGCTTAGAGGGAACAAAGGAACACACATGACGTGACGACTACTCAACAAGTCACCCGTGTGCAGTCGTATACAGAACACTGCAAGGTGAGGGTTGTAACGGAAATGTACTCCAACAACGAGTAGATTGAAATGCTGCTCATCTATGGAGAATGGAAGTTAGGAGATGGGTGTGATAGTATTATTTTATAGTACAGTGTAGTCCGTTCAAGTGAGTTGTACTGAAACACACACACACACAGTTCTGATATTACCATTATTAATAGCTTGGTTTTCTCACTCGTCGTTCATTCTGTTGAAGGTCGGCGTAATGCCAGTCAGTCAGAGCAACTCTACAGCGAGCGATACCCCGACAAGACTCCACCGACCAGACGGATGTTTTCCCAACTCATTGGGAAGCTTCGTGTAACAGGCACTTTGAACCCAGAGCAACGCTATCGCATACAACTCGCACAGATGAAGCTGTTGGGGTTAGCTGTTCATGCTTCTGTAGCAATTCATCCACACCTCAACACACGCCATCTTAAAGCCGAAATTGGCATTCCGAAAAGGAGTGCACATAGCTTAGTTAAGCGTCATATGTTCCATCCGTATCATGTACACTTACACCAAGAACTGCACGGGAATAATTTCCAGAATCGTGTAGTTCTGTCAATGGGCACAGCATCAACTAATCGTAAACCCCAACGTTTTTAGGATGCTCTTTTTTACCGAAGAATCGTCATTCTCCAAATCAAGCCAAGTTAATACGAGGAACATGCATTATTGGGCCGTCGAAAACCCACGATGGCTTCGACAGGTGGACCATCATCGTCAATGGAGAGATAACGTCTGGTCTGGGATGAATAACAGTAAGGTTATTGGGCCTTATTTCGTGAATGGTAACCGAAGCGGCAGGGATTATGCTACCTCCATACAAACAATTCTTCCCTGTATTCTGAAAGAGATATATCTTAGTAACAAAATGGTAATGTGGTACCAGCACGATGGACCAGCACTTAAAGCTGTGTATGCACATAGTGTTCTGGACCGAAAATATCCTGGCCGATGGATTGGTCGTGGAGGACCAGTTCAGTGGCCTGCACCGTCTCCTGACCTTACACCCTTGGACATTTTTCTTTAGGGTTACCTCAAAGGCACTGCCTGTTGAGATATTACAACTACTCCAGATAATATTCAGGGGCGTATTGTGCGTGCTTGTATTTCTCTTAAGCAGGCAACACAGGAGGAATCAGTGTTGTCATTCATCCAGCGACTGAACTTGTGTATCGCTGCCAATGGTTACCTTTTTAACATCTAATGTGATTGTTCTATCACTCGCAATGCCCATATGGATAGTACTACAAACTGTCAGTAGAGATTCCACCTTCTGGATCATACTTAGTGTTCGTGTGATGAAAGTGTACATTGTACGACATGTTTAAATAGGACTTGACGAGCTTCATTGAACTTTTTATCAATAGATACATGTTGCCATTTAAAAAACTGATGTTAGTACTTATATATCACTAATGAATATTGCTGTAAGGGTGACTCCCTAGTAGTCTTATTTCCCCCTTCCATGTATACAATTTTTGTATGAAAAACGTTTTCATTTGGAGCTTCGGCACGGAGTTTTTGTGGGCGGTCAAGATAAATGGGAGATTCTATATAACCTGTATGTTGCATTGTGTTTGGAAAAGGTCATTTTGTATAATTCTGCCAAAAAAAAATTACGGTAATGAATATATAAAATTTAAGTTTTTATCTTAGTGTTTCTGTCATAATCTTACTTTATCAACTACGGATATGCCAGATGTATTATACTCTAGGGTTTGCAGATTATGTCCTTACATATGTAACTTGTTTTTAAGCTTCTTGGGCTTAAATATACGTCAAAGATTTTTTAACTAACGAATTAAGACTATTTTAGTGAATTGTAAACGATATAATGTATTTATGCTGCCGCTGAAATACTAATTTCATACATTTCTCTAATTTTGAATGTCAAAAATTCTTCCGATGCCGGAAGATACTAACCAAAAGCCGATAAAATTGTGGAGCATGTTCTTTCGAAACTGTTTCGGAACGATTTTATTTAATAATGGAGGACGATATATTAACAACTAAAGGATACTAATTGGGACTTCCCGACCCATCCGCATATGGGCAGTCACAGTGGTAAACAAATGACTGTTTTTAAAAGTTGAAATTTAAACTTATTAGTAAATAATTCCATTTTAAATTAAACTGGCTAGATAAGTAAACACGCGGAGGTATTTTGCATTATGCATTTGACAGAACTTTAATATCAAAAAAATAACTAATTCATTCATCTTTAGAGTAAATTTATTCTCTCAAATTTATTCACAAAAATTATTTACATTANTTAACAACTAAAGGATACTAATTGGGACTTCCCGACCCATCCGCATATGGGCAGTCACAGTGGTAAACAAATGACAGTTTTTAAAAGTTGAAATTTAAACTTATTAGTAAATAATTCCATTTTAAATTAAACTGGCTAGATAAGTAAACACGCGGAGGTATTTTGCATTATGCATTTGACAGAACTTTAATAACAAAAAAATAACTAATTCATTCATCTTTAGAGTAAATTTATTCTCTCAAATTTATTCACAAAAATTATTTACATTANCAAAAAAATAACTAATTCATTCATCTTTAGAGTAAATTTATTCTCTCAAATTTATTCACAAAAATTATTTACATTATACATTCTTTCTCTGCATTATATTATTAATAATTCAATCGATAAAATTTTATTATAAGGATGCTACACAAAATAATTTCAAAACATGCGCCCTTCAACCTCAGTCAATATGAAAAAAATACTCTTCCTTCTTTTTCAGTCAGTTATTTAACAAACTTCCAACAAAATATATAAGGAATTGGTTTCTCGAACACTAAAACTCTTTAAAAAGCAGCTGAAGAAATTTTTCTCGGATCATGCTTTCTTTTTAGTAGAATATTACTTAAATCGTAAATGTTTAATAACTTTATCAATTTATTCTTCACATACCTTATCTATTGTTCCTTATCTTTTTTTTTCTTTGGTTTTAGTGTAACGAAGACGTGTTCCCGGATACTGGTAGCCTACCAAGGACAAGAAAGGTAAGAAATAAGCTGTTGACTTTACATTATTTATTTATACGGAAACCCTGATTTCTACATTTTTAAACATATATGTGAATTCTTAAACACTAAGTTATGTAATTTATAAAATTGTTCAATATCTATGCACTACTAAATATGAAAAAGTTTTTAAAAGTACGCAATAAAATAAACAAATACACTTCTCTCTNTTCAATATCTATGCACTACTAAATATGAAAAAGTTTTTAAAAGTACGCAATAAAATAAACAAATACACTTCTCTCACACACTTTTACCTTAATATCAACATATACTTTGTAAAGCTATGACCAAAGGTAACAGCAAAATTCCGTGCCTTTATNCACACTTTTACCTTAATATCAACATATACTTTGTAAAGCTATGACCAAAGGTAACAGCAAAATTCCGTGCCTTTATAAAATTTCGAAAGACTTGTTTAAAAATAAATTTTGTTGCCTAGTCACATAGATTTTCATACATAAAATTTTGTTATTTCGAATTTTAAATTATTTACATATATTTCCTTTAAAATGTACATTTAACACACAGTGTCCGTAAAAGCTTATATTTAATAGCAATGTTTAGTTTTTTTACGAAACGGATTATGTTGCAACATGACCCGAAATCGTGACTAGAAGAATCTTAAACATTTTAACAATCGCCCAGTAAGACTACTCAGCTGCTAGTCGTGCCGAGAAGTCCAGCGGTCGTTTCTTCATTGAAGATGGCTCCATCCCTGGCTTATAAAGGATGCATTTGCCACCCCTCCCCCTTCTTTCATTAAAGATTTGATAACACAGGATTTTAAAATTATTTAAGTTCTTTAAACTCTTATCCAATCTTGAAATTTCATATAAAACACGAACTTGTGCTGAGGCCAAAGAAAATCATTCAGTCTCTTTTTTTTTTTTTTTTTTTTTTTTTTTTTTTTTT
>NQII01000502.1:315879-384387 GCA_002778355.1 Clitarchus hookeri
TCTGATGCCGTTAATCGTCTTATCAATTTAAATAACGAGAGAACATTTATTAGTTACGTCAACGTAAAATAGTCATCAGTGCTGTAAAAAATAACAAGTACCGAAGTATAACTCCTATCTTAACATTGTGATTTGCATATATGGTTCACTTAGACGGAAGACATTCGAACGACCATCACTTTTGAACGATTAAGCATCTAAACAAAAAATGTATTACGTTTTTACCAATAATAATAGCGAATTTTAAATAACAGGAAAACGTTTAAATAACAGTAAAACAAAAATGCTACACCGAAAGGTGTTGTTTCGCCGTATTTCAAAATTTAAACATCCCTAATTCTTTGGAGTGAAAATTACGTACGGAATTTACGTGAGCTATTTTGTTTCCAAGTAGTTAACTCATTTAACACAAATTTTAAAAGCCGTTCGCAAAACCTAATTTCTGGGCCTATTTTAACACTAAACTAACTTGCAGAGTCTCATTGTAAATTTTTATTTTATGCGCTATTTTCTCACTTAAATGTGGTTTCAAGCAAAATATAAATTAATTTCGTTTCTGATTTTACTAAAACTATTTAGAGTACAAGGTTTTATTTAAAAATGTTTACAATATATAATTTTTAACATTCCTTTGCTTTCAAGGACTTAACATTGAAACAGAGGTCATGAAGACTACTTTTTATTCCTGGTTCAAAAACACTAGTTCCAAGGCGTATTTTTGCTATCACATCCTGCAAAATGCCTTGCCATCAGAAGGTTTTTTTTTTTTTACCATTTAACCACTAGGATGGGATTACAATTTCTTTGGTATCACTGAAGACGTAATACAAAACACGTTGACGTGTTAAAGTTTTCTANGGTATCACTGAAGACGTAATACAAAACACGTTGACGTGTTAAAGTTTTCTATTTCATGAGCAATTTATCGTTGGAAAAAGCAGTGTCACAAAGACAAAACAGTGGGCAGATCAGGGGAGACCGCATTTGTTGTGTAAAATGCGCTATTAATATCAACTCAGCCTGCTCAATCGAATTTCTTCTGTGATTCTCTGGTCGAAAACGTTCTTACAAAATTTTAATGACCGAGACCTCGTCTAATTCTATGCAAGAATTAAATATGGACTGTCTAAAAAAAAATTCCGGTTAACTTCCTAAACTGAATTGGACGTTTTTAACACACACATCGCATGGAAATAATACCGCACATCTGGCTACAANGTCTGCGGCTTTTTGGTTACCCGAAAAAATTGCGAAGGCCTGCCTCAAAAGTTTTTTTTACACATTACTTAGCCAATCTGATGCCGTTAATCGTCTTATCAATTTAAATAACGAGAGAACATTTATTAGTTACGTCAACGTAAAATAGTCATCAGTGCTGTAAAAAATAACAAGTACCGAAGTATAACTCCTATCTTAACATTGTGATTTGCATATATGGTTCACTTAGACGGAAGACATTCGAACGACCATNCCGAAGTATAACTCCTATCTTAACATTGTGATTTGCATATATGGTTCACTTAGACGGAAGACATTCGAACGACCACCATTTTTGAACGATTAAGCATCTAAACAAAAAATGTATTATGTTTTTACCAATAATAATAGCGAATTTTAAATAACAGGAAAACGTTTAAATAACAGTAAAACAAAAATGCTACACCGAAAGGTGTTGTTTCGCCGTATTTCAAAATTTAAACATCCCTAATTCTTTGGAGTGAAAATTACGTACGGAATTTACGTGAGCTATTTTGTTTCCAAGTAGTTAACTCATTTAACACAAATTTTAAAAGCCGTTCGCAAAACCTAATTTCTGGGCCTATTTTAACACTAAACTAACTTGCAGAGTCTCATTGTAAATTTTTATTTTATGCGCTATTTTCTCACTTAAATGTGGTTTCAAGCAAAATATAAATTAATTTCGTTTCTGATTTTACTAAAACTATTTAGAGTACAAGGTTTTATTTAAAAATGTTTACAATATATAATTTTTAACATTCCTTTGCTTTCAAGGACTTAACATTGAAACAGAGGTCATGAAAACTACTTTTTATTCCTGGTTCAGAAACACTAGTTCCAAGGCGTATTTTTGCTATCGCATCCTGCAAAATGCCTTGCCATCAGAAGGTTTTTTTTTTTTTACCATTTAACCACTAGGATGGGATTACAATTTCTTTAGTATCACTGAAGACGTAATACAAAACACGTTGACGTGTTAAAGTTTTCTATTTCATGAGCAATTTATCGTTGGAAAAAGCAGTGTCACAAAAACAAAACAGTGGGCAGATCAGGGGAGACCGCATTTGTTGTGTAAAATGCGCTATTAATATCAACTCAGCCTGCTCAATCGAATTTCTTCTGTGATTCTCTGGTCGAAAACGTTCTTACAAAATTTAAATGACCGAGACCTCGTCTAATTCTATGCAAGAATTAAATATGGACAGTCTAAAAAAAAATTCTGGTTAACTTCCTAAACTGAATTGGACGTTTTTAACACACACATCGCATGGAAATAATACCGCACATCTGGCTACAANGGTTAACTTCCTAAACTGAATTGGACGTTTTTAACACACACATCGCATGGAAATAATACCGCACATCTGGCTACAAATATGAAATGTTTAGCGTCGTAGAGTATTTGAAATCCATGTTTTATTAACATAAACTTTTAAACCTGCATCCAGTTGGGCGATCTAGGAAAATGCCACATACCTCAGACAATGCCTGTCTATTACATTTCAAGAAATCACGCTCATTGTAAAACAGTATTTCGGAGCACTCGAGCGTCGCTGAAAAAAAAAANGTCTATTACATTTCAAGAAATCACGCTCATTGTAAAACAGTATTTCGGAGCACTCGAGCGTCGCTGAAAAAAAAAAGGGCTTTTTCTTTAAGCGCGGTACGGTATCCGCCATCTTAACGGACTGCGAGCGAATTAAAATTGATNAAAAAAAAAGGGCTTTTTCTTTAAGCGCGGTACGGTATCCGCCATCTTAACGGACTGCGAGCGAATTAAAATTGATTTGATTTTATATTGTGTTTGACACGATTGTTACACTGTACAGCAAGAACAAGGCACTAAAAAGTAAAACGTAGCGTGCATGCCAGCGCAAATCTAACGCTCTACTACACGACGGACGTAAGGAAAAAACGGAAGGGCAACGGTGAGAATAATAAAGGAAAGGAACGAAATTAAGGGGAATCTAACCAAAACCCCTAACAGCGAGAGAATTAATTTCCTCATTGCTTATGCGTACCGGTAGTAACATTTACAGTTATAATAACCGTTTAACTTTGGACTAATTTTGTAACTTAAGGGGACAGACTATTCGCGGTTTCTGCACACTTTTTCAATCAAACATTTGTTAAAACACCCCATGTATGACATGTTTGGTAGCTTCCGAAATACGTCATGAATCACAAACGTTTTACAGTTGAATTATCATAAAAGTAACTTATTTTGTGTTATATTTAACTTTCACTTACATCTTATCTGTGAATTAAAATATTTCACCTATTACTTATACGAATGAAGACAGAGAATATACATGTGTTGGCAATGGCTAATAAGAAATAGTCCATATGAAAAATAATATTACACTGAATGCGCACGAATACAGTACGTTTAAGCTTTGTTTATGTGAGGTGGAGAAATACCCGGGAAGTAGAACTTTAGCAGGGCTTCAGAAAAGTTCGAAGTAGCCGTGAACGGAGTATAAACAAATTGTTTGTGCCTTTGCTCGAGTTCTTGGAATGTTGCTCTTCTCCTCGACTTCCGCCACCCGCCAATTAAAGTGGAGGACTCTGCACCTTAAAATATTCGGGTCATATACATACAAAATGCAGTCGGAGGACGTGCATTGTTCCTTGCTATAGACTCNAATTAAAATATTTCACCTATTACTTATACGAATGAAGACAGAGAATATACATGTGTTGGCAATGGCTAATAAGAAGTAGTCCATATGCAAAATAATATTACACTGAACGCGCACGAATACAGTACGTTTAAGCTTTGTTTGTGTGAGGTTCTCCACCTCCGGGAAGTAGAACTTCAGCAGGGCTTCAGAAAAGTTCGAAGTAGCCGTGAACGGAGTGTAAACAAATTGTTTGTGCCTTTGCTCGAGTTCTTGGAATGTTGCTCTTCTCCTCGACTTCCGCCACCCGCCAACTAAACCGGAGGACGCTGCACCTTAAAATATTCGGGTCATATACATACAAAATGCAGTCGGAGGACGTGCATTGTTCCTTGCTATAGACTCNCTGCACCTTAAAATATTCGGGTCATATACATACAAAATGCAGTCGGAGGACGTGCATTGTTCCTTGCTATAGACTCGTAGAATTAAGGGGTCACCACAGCCCGACGAGAACACAGCTTGCACGTGCTCAGAGCTTCACGCGTGACGTCAGAAGCGCACTTATTGCTTTTGCTCTTCTCGACCTCAAGCGCAGGAAAAGGCTCCAGGTAGGCGCAACCTGTCAAATATGAACTTTTTGAAAGTATTACAGATTGTAAAATAATATCTAAAAGACTTGACCAACTTCGTTTGATGGAAATGTTTAAATGTGCTATTTTACGTTAAAATTTTATTTTCGAATATATATATATATATATATATATATTCGAAAATAAAATTTATATATATATATATATATAAATACACACGTAATTGCAGCAAGGTATTTACGCCATGTTTGTATTATGTATTTTCAGTTACTGAAACAAGACTATGGCCATGACTTTCATAAACCGTTGTGCACTATTTCCAGTCTCCAGTCTTGCATCTTAGGTTCAGGTTTATTAAATATATCGGCAGCCACAGGATCATTGTGACAAACTTCTAGGGTTGGTAGGTAATTCAATGAGGAACAAATTTTGCCCGAGAACGTATGTTCAGAGACGCCCCGTTTAGACGCTAGGCGTCTTTGCTCAACACGTTATAACGCCTGGTAGGTTAGCAGTTGGCGCTGCTCACGACAAGTACCAACTGCCCACATCCCAAGAAACTGCTGTATTCTGTGCAGTGCTGTAGGGGTGGTGGTAATAATAAGTAAGTAGACGTTTTGTAGGTTGCAGTACTAGATTGACTTCCTGTTACACATTTCCTTACGTGAACCTAATGCAGGTGCTCAATACGGATGCCCTCCGCTCGATTGCATGCGTCGCGACGCCAACGCACGTGTGCTTGTGGACGGGTTTGCCTCAGGTCCGTCAGTACTTACTCTTCAAATTGCGGCGTGCGAACCCCTCTTGCCCTGGCGCCCTCACGCGATGGATGGAAGACTCCATTATCGCGCAGTCGCTGATGCAGTTTCTGGACCAGTGTGTGATGCGTCTGCCGTCTGTTGGGGAAGCGTTGGGGATGCTATGCGCCCACAGTCTCTAGCTTCACCGTACAGCATATGCATATCCACCAGCTCTGACGATGAACAAGAGTACAGGACTAGTCTTGGTGTACGAAGCGCAGTCGCGGTGAACACACGCGACTGTTTCGACTCAGGTAGCGACAACGACGCAGGTCTGTGTAGTGGAATATGGTGAGGGAAGAACGCAACGAATTGCGCACAGTACATGCGGTCCAATGCGGCTCTCTCGGTGCTTTTAACACTGCCTACCTCTTAGGAACAGAAGCGAGGCTCTGCAAACGGCCCTCACGTTCACTAGCTACAGATGACTGCATAATCAACAGCAGGAATATGATACGCGTAGCGCGGAATGCCTACCTCTCAGGCGCATGTAACTATTTTCCAACGACGCCTTGAGTCTCAACGGAGCGTCTCCGAACATCTGTTCTCTGGCAGAAGTTGTCCATCATTACATTGCCTATCATCTCTCTAGAAGTTTGTCGCAATGATAGTGTGACATTTTGTATGTTGGCTCTCAAATGCCGGTGGCCTTTTATAATGGCTAATGCACCTAGTCCTNCAATGATAGTGTGACATTTTGTATGTTGGCTCTCAAATGCCGGTGGCCTTTTATAATGGCTAATGCACCTAGTCCTCATAACTAAATTAAGTGTTTAATAAGATTATATGTGCAAAAAAGTAACATTTTTTTGCCGGAAGGAGTGATGTATGTATAAGATATTACGTCATAGTGGGACATATTAAAGTAGTATATGAAAGCCGGTGACATTATGATTAAACAATTATGTGTGGTGGAAAATAATTGTTATATTTTTATTTAATTATGTTCTTTCGTTTAGTTAATTTCTGATGTTTTGCACATCACGCATGGTTCTCCGAAACATATTTCAAGGATTTACAGCAGTTACCAAAGTTCGAAAAATACACACTATAAAATGGCAACTAAAATCTATTTTAAAAACCAACTGATCTAAATATGACTTTGTTTTCGCAAGTATGCCATACGACAAATTACATAAGTTGACAACTGTAGAATAAGCATGTGTTTTAAAGCCTTTTCCACGTGGAAGATTTATTTATGTTTTAAATTTATTCATACGAAAATAAACTCTCTGGCAAGANCAATGATAGTGTGACATTTTGTATGTTGGCTCTCAAATGCCGGTGGCCTTTTATAATGGCTAATGCACCTAGTCCCCATAACTAAATTAAGTGTTTAATAAGATTATATGTGCAAAAAAGTAACATTTTTATGCCGGAAGGAGTGATGTATGTATAAGATATTACGTCATAGTGGGACATATTAAAGTAGTATATGAAAGCCGGTGACATTATGATTAAACAATTATGTGTGGTGGAAAATAATTGTTATATTTTTATTTAATTATGTTCTTTCGTTTAGTTAATTTCTGATGTTTTGCACATCACGCATGGTTCTCCGAAACATATGTCAAGGATTTACAGCAGTTACCAAAGTTCGAAAAATACACACTATAAAATGGCAACTAAAATCTATTTTAAAAACCAACTGATCTAAATACGACTTTGTTTTCGCAAGTATGCCATACTACAAATTACATAAGTTGACAACTGTAGAATAAGCATGTCTTTTAAAGCCTTTTCCACGTGGAAGATTTATTTATGTTTTAAATTTATTCATACGAAAATAAACTCTCTGGCAAGANTTTTAAAGCCTTTTCCACGTGGAAGATTTATTTATGTTTTAAATTTATTCATACGAAAATAAACTCTCTGGCAAGAAATTAAATGCTATTTATTGAATTAAGGGTACTTGAATCTCAGATGTGTTGCGAATCACCCACAATATGGCTACGTCAAACTCTGAAACATTACGATACATCGTCGACAACAGTTCGTGCCTGCGAAACACTGAAACAAGTCGTAAATTTTTGACAGCTT
Organism: Clitarchus hookeri; assembly: GCA_002778355.1. NCBI lineage: Eukaryota > Metazoa > Arthropoda > Insecta > Phasmatodea > Phasmatidae > Clitarchus > Clitarchus hookeri. Next base: position 323,173 of record NQII01000502.1, read on the forward strand.
GGGACACTTTACCCGGCTCCCGTCCCACTAGCGATTCAACCCTTCCATCTCCATATTTATTCCGCAAAACGGCAAAATGGTCGCTTGGGAAATACACCGTTCCCTCCGTTTCCCGAAGCCCGCCACGTCTGGACCTCTCGCCCATTGTACGTGTCTGTGTNTTGGGAAATACACCGTTCCCTCCGTTTCCCGAAGCCCGCCACGTCTGGACCTCTCGCCCATTGTACGTGTCTGTGTGTGTCGCGTTAGCTTCTCTCGCAGGAAGCTGGCCTATCGTGCCGCCATGATAAGCAAACCAGGCATGCTTTATTCATGAGGCACGAGCGCAAAGCGACGGGGTGAAAGATGTCCCGCGCGCGAGAAACGCCTACTCTAATGACGAGTTTCCTTTGCGTTCGCTCGCTTGTTTTTCTGTTTCTCCGCCGTCCCTAGAGGAATTCGCTGCTGGAAAAAACACCTTCCGCACAGAATAAATTAGCATTCTTCGAGGATCAACTTTCTTGAAATTGTCTCTTCTAGTTAGCGCCGATAAAGTTTATGCTCACCAATAGAATTGCGAAGAAATAGCACAATTGTTAATTCAGTTCGGTGAAGTTTTATTGCACTCAGAAGCTTCTTTACGCATTTAATTGGTGTAAAGCCCGGAAAAAAATTATAATAATTTTAATTTATTGACGTAAACATATTGATGTAATTTTTTTACTGCGCGAACCTTCATGAAATAAATATTTTTTTCGATATTTAACAAATGTACGTAAAAGTATTTTCAAAATATATAAAACATAGTTTTTAGCATTATTATATAACAGAGACAAAGTGTATATTTAACGTGTTTTTTCAAGGAAAAAATGCCTGTAAGATACCTTCCTGTGTTTAGTTTTGTGTATTTGTTCGTGGGTCCTAAATAATCTCAATACTTGCAACTAATTTTACAAGATTTTGCAAACTTACATCTGATTGTAAGGAATACTACATTAATTCTTTTCGACAGAGATGGGTGTTAATTTTTAAATTGAGGGTCATTTTAAGTATTCTGGTGATAAGCCATATTTTTACAGATGTTTAACCATTAAGTGCGAAATTACATACGTTGCTAGCTCGTAGTGAAATAATATAATTTTATCCTACTTTTCAACCATTTTGTATAATAGCGCTTCCTAGACAAATATGAATTTTACTTCATATTTTGAGAATCTTTAAAACGATAACAGTTAAATTTTACCTACGTCATGCATCTATTTATACATATACAACTTTATTAAAAACTTGTATCCAAAATGGAGACTGTATAATAGTTTAAGTTTATAGCACCATGGCCTATACTGTATATGTACATAACAATTTGACATGTTTCAACTAAACGTATTACGATGGCAATACCTACTGCAAGCATTAAACACTCTGATTAACACCCGCTCACTTATTTATGATTTTTTTAACAGCGCCACATAGTTCAGCGTAAAAGTAATAGAGTGGCAGGCCACAAAAAATATATTATTTTATGATATTAGATATACAGTTAAAAAATTGCGTTGATATATCTGCATAACTATAAAATATATTTACTCCAAAATTTATTTCATGGCCTTTCATTTTACCATAATGAATTTAAATTTCTCACAGAAATCAATTTTTTAACGAACACCAGCGGTAACATAACAATTGAATTTAAAATTTAAAAAAAAACTGTGTTAAACCAGTAAGATATTAGAGACCCATGCTTTTTTTGAAGGAGGTATTAATACATTAATTTTAAACGATCACATAACATATTTTGAAATTCTCTCNAGACCCATGCTTTTTTTGAAGGAGGTATTAATACATTAATTTTAAACGATCACATAACATATTTTGAAATTCTCTCGCTAAAACGTTATGACCCCGAGAAGCCTGCACTTTCGCTATTTGGACGCCAATGGCAAAAAACCCCGACAGCCACAAGCAAAACACCGCCAACTAAGATTACTGGCAATTTTAAAACACTTAAAGTTTTTCAACAATTTACCCGTTTCCAAACTACTGAAGAACCACCATACCAGGAAAATATTTATTCGTAACATAGAGAGTAAGATTGTGTGAAAAGGTGCAAGATGAAAAATTTCTTTTTCACATTAAGTAAAGGACAATTCACAATGTTAAGTTCACTCAGGTTTTCCTTTTTTCCTGTTTTCGTCAATTATGTTTACGTGCAGCAAAAATAGTCTTGCATAAGAAAATACAAGCAAACAAAAAGCCACAAGACTTTGTTTTACTACCATCATCACTCGTATATAAGTTCTCACATCAACACGCATTTATATAAAAAATATCCATTTAGACATTTGGAAATGATTTTGAGAATACCGTATTGCACAAAATGATTAGCAAAACACACACACAACACACAGACACGTATATAAATATATATAAGTTGCAAGCCACCTCCACAGTAAGCACACGTTTTATCAATCTTCATATTTAAGCTTCATTGAAGCATAAAAGTGTCTTACACAAGATAAATTTTTCGCTCAAAACTGAGCATAAAATGCCTGCCTAGATCAGCATGGATTTTCCGCTCAACAACTGAGTAGTTTTATAAAACCTCATAACACACTCGCACACAATCTGGTGTAAAATACCTCCTGCTCTGATATTTCTTTTACACAAGCTGTATTTACGTATTTTGGCCCTTCATCAAAATTACGTACTTATTTACGTAGAGGACCGTTGGCTGATAGTTACTCCGGCAAATTATTGTTCCACTAGAGGAAAATAAAATAGATTTTCTACTCGGTATTTGTATATTTTTGTCGAAATATAGGACGTTTTTTGTATTATTCACGCACATAAATTGTTTCAATACTCTCTGGAATTAACAGTTTGTTACTTAACAATAACATAATAATATTTGACAAAAAATATTCAGAAACTAGTAAGAATATTTCAAGGCTGTCCTTTTCGTAGTTGACTTGTGTTAATAAGTCGGTAGAAGGGATTGTTAGCCACCATTTCATTTATGACTAAGCACAAGAGCCTTACTCACCAAAATAAAAAACTGACGATAAGTGTCATTTTTAATAGCTTCTTTTCACTATATCCTGAAGTGTAAATCAAATTTCGTTGTAAATTATATTATTTGTTACTGCAATTTTAATACTTTTTCATTACACGTGGTTATTTGCGATGTTTACGACACTTGAGAAAATATTTTCAACGAATAAATAATCACGGCCAATCTCCGGGATAATCTATTATTAAACCAACATCAGAGTTGTATATCAGTATACGAAAACCAATAATAAATTTATGAAATTTAAGATATATTACACAAAATAAAATGATGATTTTTGATGGTGGGTCGTTCGTGAGATGATACTTAATACTAGAGACTTTTATTGAATAAAGACACTGTCACAAAAATCAGTTATTTGCCTATTTAAAAAAAATGTCCATCATAAAAAATATTATATTTTTTAACCCAACTATAATATCAATTATTAGGTCGGGGCAAGTTAAATTTCGTAACATTTATAACTATAAACCGTAAAAAAAAGTACGAAAAATAAATATATTCAATTTTAGGTTTCAAGCTTTAGATGCAAATAACAAATTCCTTGAGAATAAATGCTTCTAAAGAAGATAATGAAAAAAATATTGATGACCACTTTTACAAAGCCTATTCATGAATGTGTGTTTACATACATTTTTTCATTTGTTGTTTTTGCCAATAACTTTATTTTTAAGAAATAGTGAACACAATTTAGCAGGTACACTTAATTATTAAATAGTACCATACATTATTTACCGAGGTAATAAATAATTCCTGTTTTTAAAACAAACAAGAACTTTTCCAGAGACGCCTCGACGTCACCTCCGGCCTTGAGCAAGCATGGCGACTGCTATGGGAAATATCATAAACAAGCTTTGCGAGTGTTCTGTTTTCACATAATTTCAAGCGGCGACTATAGGGTTTTAAAACAGCAATCTGTTCAGATGAGATACAGCATTGTCGCTTTAGTTTAAAAAACGGGTTTATAGAATTTTATAGAAGAATAAATATTGCAAGTGTGGGGCTACTTTACAGAGATTTTGCTGACTTTCACGCGATTCAAAGACCACATTTGTGTTTCAGTAACCAAAATTATGAATTGAGGATAAAATATCTTCATTTCTGTCCTAAAAAAAGATTTACCTTGAAGTATTCATTGCTTTTTAATAATTATGATCGACACAACTGCTTACAATAAGACCCGTATGATAACTAGGAACGCACCTTAATATTTAGATTGAAGTCGACTTAGTAATAAGTTTTTAAAAATATTTTAAAAGTCGTGTTGTTTGAATTTAATGACCTTTACTACGAGGGATGTACGTTGTGTTAAATTACGTACTCGAGGAGAATATTATTTGATTTGTTTATTTTTACACAATTAATGTAAGTTTTCAGCAAGGGAGATAATTTTGTCTCATATGAGATGTATAACTGTAAATGATACATTTCCTTTTTAAAAATGTAAATAATGTGGAATTCAGTAATCGAAGCAATAATTAAATAAGGACATTGTATGACGTTCAGCCTGATAAATTTGGTAAAAGACTGCATTGGAAATTGCCTGTATTTCGGATGTAAATAAGAAATTATGATAAATACAGAAATGTTTTCATCTTTATCATTGTTAGTTGTTGCAGTTATTCAGAAGATGTACCAACAATATAAATAAAGAATTATGGAATATTTATTTACACTGCCGGACAATTAAAATATCGCACCACAAAGAAACCATGCGACAACCACGCAGCTATGCATGTATATAGCGTAAAAAGGGGCTGGTATGCACATGGTCGCATGTTGGAGAGTTTGCATTTGACCACACACTTGGCAGTCCTGCTGCCAGCACGGACCAGCGTACGTAGACACTGACGTGTAGTCGAAGTCGGAAAACTCGAGAAACCTGGGAATGGCGGGAATGCGCCTAAAACGCTGCTTTACACAATTGCGGACTTTAGAGGAGTCATAATCGGGATGAAAAGCACAGACATGGTGGTCGTGTTACCGTATAGTCCACCATGTCGATCGTTCGGAAAATACTGCCCGATGTTGTTGGGAGCAGTGGATACGTGAAGGCACCCACATACGGAGGACCGACGCAGGACGGACTAGGTCGACGACCAGTCCAGATAATCGCCAAATCGTGGATGGAACCCATGGCGATCCTGTGTACGATGCCGGCAAGTGTTGGGGCTCCTGTGTGCTCATGAACAATTTCCCGTCGCCCTGGGAGGCGAATATGCGATCCCAGCGTGCCCATCACATGTGCTGACATTATCTCTGCAACGAGAGCAGTCCAGTTTGCAGTGGTACCAGGCCAGAGCAAAGTGGAACGCCACATACTGGCGATGTGTGGTGTTTAGTGATGAGTGCCGCTTCGTTATAGCGGCTAACGATCATCGCGCCCGGGGTGTGGAGGGTCCCTGGTGAACGCCACAATCCCAATCTCGTTATCGAGCGCCCCGCTTACCCCACGATAGTCGTTAGGGTCTGAGGAGCCACAGCGTACGATAGCAAATCTCCTCTCGTCGTGTCACGTGGAACATTTACCGCCCAGCGGTATGAGGATGAGATACTATGCCAACGTTTTCTCTTATTCCTGGCCGGGATTCCAGGCGCAATATTCCAGTAGGATAAATCCCGACCACGTACTACGCGGGTCGCCCATAACCGCCTCGGTCATTCACAAACATTACCATGGCCTGCACGCTCCCCTGACATATCTTCAGTCGATAATGCGAGGGACTTGTTGAAACGCCAGCTGCCGCTGTGCTACAGTTTCCGAAATTTGGAACACACCGTCCAACAGTTCCCTTCCCGTCTGGCTCAGAAAAACATCCGCCGTCTTCTGGACTCCATGACAGACCGCGTTGCAGCGCATATCGTAGTGTGAGGGGGTGCGAGACGCACCATTGAAATATACCGGATGTCGTACCACGGATGTATAAGTAATTGTCCTGCTGTTCTTTTTTGCGATCATGTGTACTAATCATCTGTATCGCTTCCTCTATTAAGTTTCAGTAACATCTGATGCATCCTTCTGTGTGCGCTATTTTTATTGTCTGTCAGTGTAAGTCAGTAAAAATTAAAATGTATGTTAAAAAAATTGTTTTTTTGGGGAAGGGGGGAGGGATAGCGTTATTATTTTTCCGGAACGCGTAGGCCACGTAATCTACTTTTCGTATTGGGGGAAATAAATGACTTCTTTCTTTCGAGGAATGTTCCAGTGATTTCCTCTATGATGAAGCATTACGTGACGCTCTAGGATTACTCCAAGGAAATGCCTCAGACGTTCCTCGCAAGATCAGGAACAGGCTCGAGGTTCCTTCCTACCGGGTTATCACACAGCAACGCCAGTTTTGATGAGCACACTTTAACTAACAAGAGATAATGACGTCATTACCACCTTAGCGTAAGGACGAATGCGTAACCAACAACCGTGACCGTTTACTATAAAACCGACTGCTTTTCACGAATTCAATATCGTCACTCTACGGCGACCATTAAAATAGCTGACTGCGCATTCGATGAACCAAACCAACGCAGTGGGGCATGAAAAAAGCTAAATACTTAGTTTAATACTTAAGGTGAAAATGATTTAAAGATGCTCGAACATGTTTTATCAGATGATACACGCCCACATCTGTATCTCAGTAGGAAAGTAGGCATTTAAGATCGAAGTGGTACACAGATTTTTACAGTAATTTAAATCTATGCTACCAGTAAACTATTCACTTCCTCTCCCAGCTTCTTTTTTTATAAACGCTACCAGGGAAAATTTTCAATTTTTATAGAGTTTGTGCATATTGTTAAGATTTTCCGACGCATAATTATTTTTTATATTTTTCAAAGTTCCGATTGTTTGGCCATGACAACTAGACACGCCATTACCGACGGCTTCTTTTGCGTCTGCACTTAGAGAGTAATATCAAACCACCAGTACGTCAAAGGTGGCGGAACTTTGAACTGAACTTTATACCTCGTGCTTAACAAATGCTCGATGAGGAGTATTCGCATATTATATTTGTGTGGCCGAAGTGTGTCGCTGTTTANTACCTCGTGCTTAACAAATGCTCGATGAGGAGTATTCGCATATTATATTTGTGTGGCCGAAGTGTGTCGCTGTTTAAGGGTGGGCTTACAATTGAAAACTTACGCGTTAGCTAAAAAAATTTTACTTGGACAGGAGAACAGAAACTGTGTGGTTCAATGTACTGGCTCACAATACAATGTAGCATTTCGTGTACGTTGTTGGGTAATCCTTAAGCGTAAAAAGAACCACCTTATGTTAAGTAAAATATCTTACGCAGAGACCCCCGAGCGAGGTGGCGCTTTGGTAACTCACTGGACTATCAATCGAAAGGACCCAGGTTCGATTCCCGGTCTGGGCATTCTGATTTATGTTTTCCAAGGTTTCCCGAAATCACTCCAGGTGAATACTGCGATGGTTCTTTAAGCCGGCCCCACACGATACCCAATTTCCGTAGCAGTTTTCCTACCCATTTTCTGCTAGGGTTTTGGCTATAACAGTTTCCGTACCCATGGGCATGCCCGAAATGGTAACAGAACGTGTTCAAAATTTCTGCTATATTCACGGAGCTGCGCCAGACAAAATGGCGGACACCCGAGTAACAACCTCAAGACGTAAACGAAAATATGACGGCTTATGTAAAACGCATGTAAGTACAAAATGTAACTTAATGTGCGCATAAGTAACGGGAAACGTTTCAATTTACTCCCACTGTCATAATAAAACAATACACACAACTTTAAAAAATATGTGATAATTATGGACGTTTTCATTTATATTACCTGTTACACATCAACTTTCAATNTACACACAACTTTAAAAAATATGTGATAATTATGGACGTTTTCATTTATATTACCTGTTACACATCAACTTTCAAATTTGTGAGTGTCACTCAGTGGGTTCGTGCGCTGTTTCGTGACGCATAGTTTCATGCTTTAGAGTTCAGATCTCCGTCATGTAGCGAAATATTTTAGTTATTTTATGTGATAGATTATAAACAGTAATAATGTATAACATAACATAATTTAAAAAAATTCGCTGCACGACGGAGATTTGAACTCTAAAACCTACAAATTCACGGCGCAAAACGTTGGACCAATCCACTTTTTTTTTTTAAGTTGCCTTTATTGACTTTGGCCCGACACAGGAGCCGTTTTAAAGAGCACGAGTGTCGCTGTGTGTGAATGTGACGTNTAAAGAGCACGAGTGTCGCTGTGTGTGAATGTGACGTGTGACGTGTGACGTGTGGTGTGCTCAAGTGAGACCGACCTATTGACAAATTCCCAGTCCACATGAGCTTGACAAGCGGACTAAAAAACTACCGCAGGGGAACCAGAGCGCGAACTCCCGACCCTCCGACTACGAGTCAAGTTGGCTACCCTGCCCCTGAGCTATGGTGGCAAAGCTACCATTCAGCTACACACACAACTTACGAAGTTACTGTTTAACATGTTAATTTGAGCACTGTAGCATGAGTAATGCTAACACACACATAAAAGCCTTACTTTAGGTATTGTGATATTTTTGCTTTGTTCTAATATAACCGTAAATGCTGGAGAAGGAGAAATAGAAATAACGGAATTGGAAGTAGCAACAAGTTCGTTAATAGCAAACGTTTTCCAACATATAATGTCTCTTGAATCTATTTGACTAAGATAGTTAACACTAGTCACTGTACTGTTGTGAGGATGTCTGAAAAAGCAAACCTCCAGAATCCCAGATCCATTGTGTGCTGTCATTCCTTGTAGAGCAAATCTGTACATAAAACTCAGAAGAATGAAACTATCTTCTGCTGTAGTTACTTGTTGAAGCACAAGATTGATATAACGATTGTTAAATATCAATATTTGCATAATTTACTAATGTTTTAATTAGTCGCGTAAATGTCCGTTCTACAAACATGTGGATATAGTACCTTGTTTTTTATACATAAGCAGTGTCGTTGCTAACATCACTTCCCATACATTAATAGTAAAGTACATGTACTCAGAAACTTATATAAATGCAGTCTTTGGGGGAAAAAAACAATCTTAGTACTTTTTGGATGTACCACAAAGCATCTACGTGAAACATTTGATTGCATTTGTACCTCTGCCAATTGCGGAATGTCTGCCATTCGTGAGTTGTTTTTGCCTGCAATTTACAAACTTCTGTCAGCACTTTAGGTAACGTGTGGGTATGAACTGATGCATTCTTTCTTCTCTTCTGCTATTGAAACTTGAATGCCTTCTGTTGTGCCCATGGGTGTAACAGAAGGTGGCAGCAATTGGATATCGTGTAGGGACGGCTTTAACAAAGACCATGGCCGATTCCGTCCCATTCGTTTCCCAATCCCTCTTCTTTGAGCGACTTGCTCCGTCTCTAATGACCTTGCTGTCGACTTCACGTCAGGACCAACCTACCACCTACCTTAGGCAGAGACCAACCAGGTCATTGTAGTTAATGGCGGGAAGCTGGTAATTATAGTAATATGCAGTTACTAAAAATATCACAAGGAAAGAATGTGGGCGCATGTTTAAGAACATATTTGTGAATTCAATATTAGCCGCGGTTTGTGAGATTAAGTTTGAAGACGGCGCCCCTACCACAGGTGTTCTTTGGCTAGAACTATTAATAAACTGGTGTATTGTGAACCGTTGATACAGAAAAACGCCATTAAGTGTGCGCGATCGGTTTTATTGTGTTATCATCAGCTCATGATGTTCCAGCAGGAAAACCGCTCTTCGTCGTAGCGATGGCCTACGTAGAATATTTCGAGTGTCGCTCAGCTTTGGTCTCGTATTGTACGATACTTCATCGTCGGTGTCACAGCAGTAGGTTCTCGCAACGCCGCAGTGTTCGCCGCCATTATTCGTGCCGTTGCCCACTGGGACTGTTCCAATGTACGCTGGACCCCGAGAGACCAATGTCGAAGTACTTCTCGTCCAGTATGGTAATTGCGAATCGACTATCGCAGTCACAGATGTTGAATATGTAATATTTCCCACACCGCTCTGATGTAAGGTAACCACGAATGGCGTCAAATTTCAGGGGCATGTGGGAACGGAGGAAATTATTTATGAATTGAATATAGAAGTGGGACTCAGTACACGAAGTTTTACTGTTAACATCAAGCACGAGTAACGTTGGTAAACCTGCACTAATTGGGAGTCGAATTGGAGACTTCCCAGTTTACAAGAAGTCATTAAAAAAATGTTCAATATCAAATTAATTTTTTATGCATTGCTTTTTTTTTATGTTTATGTACCTCAGGATAATAGAGTAATTAAGTTCAGTGTGTATTCTAATCACATGTTAACAGCATTACCAATCATAGAAAATAAAAAAAAATTATTTCATAGTAAATAACTACAGTGAAGTTATCGAAGTTCAGGGGCGTATTTTTACAAAGAATAGTAAACAAAAAAACATAATACAGGGGATATAAGAATGCTATATATGATCTTTAAAAAGTTAATTTTGTAGAAGTTTTAATATTGGTTCAATACAGGGTAAATATGGAAGCCGAACCAAATTGAGATATATTAGTATAGGCTACGCTTGCCTTCAAAGTATTGCGTCGTAAATTAGATAATTATATCACTACTTAGAAAAACTGGTTTGACAAAATCAACATCGTGAATGCATTTCCATAACTTCATGTTGACGTTTGCCTGCTTGGTAATTGAATACGAAGGTTCCGGGGTACCTATAAATAACAATTCCGAACAAATAATAATCAAGTAATTTTTTACTAGCAAGTTAACATGTATTAAAACTTTCCATGCCCGTTCACCAATTACTGTTGCGGTGATATGTCAATCGCAAGGCAAGTCATCAATATATCATCCTGATGTCATTAGTAGATGATGTATGTAGGTCAACGCAAACAATAATAGCAACGAAGACAACGAAATGTTTGTACTTAACTGTCCTCTATATGCAATTTATACAGTATAGCCACGTCGACAAAGACCGTAGCGCCTTTTGTTTTGTTACTGAAGAAATCATAAGCGATCATTTTCGAATTAAATTCGCAAATGAAAGGGATTTGTTCAGAATGGAAAATTTTTTTGCCCTGCCGAAATGAGAGGGGGCAGCCCATATCAGAGCAGGACAATATCCGTCATGATAAATAAGCCATTTTCTAATTAAGTACAGGAGAGCGGAATTCTGGCCGATTCTTTCATCGTTAAAATGTTATCATTTTCGCGTTTTGAATGTGCTGCTGCAAGCGCTGGCAATTTTGACGGTTGCCTCGGCCGCTGTTGCGTAAAACGAATAGTGGGAATTCGAGTCCCATCGCTTTCTTCTGGGTGGAAGGGGAGGGCAGGAATAGATATTTGCTATGTATGTACAGTCGCAGGAAGATAAAATTAGCTACCCATGCAAGACCCACAGACAAAAAACACACGCTATTATTTTTTAAAAGAAATCTTTATAAAAACTTTTACAAACAATTCTTTTTTCTTCAAAAATCCAACAAATTAATTACTACCATTTGACTGAAGGCTGTGATGAAAGTCGGTGCCCGGATATATATATTTTTTTAACTAACACACAAATATTCACCCACGCAGACGTTCAGACAGGAAGGTGATTTCGTATGTAAATTTACTTTCCGAAAATAGTCTATAAAATTAATTTGTGGATTCTAAATACAAAATGCGTCTTACTTTGCCATTAATCTAAAAGTGGCGACGGGATGCAAGCCTTGGTGCAATTCGTGTGGTCATTACTGCGGTAATGAATGCATCTGATAGACTCCACTTGTAACACTGAAAATTCGTTTACTATTTATAAGACTGTGCAATTTTAATTGGTAGGTTGATGAGACATCTATATGGAAGTAAATCATGACTAAAGAATAAATGTAATGATCGATATTCTCATTTATATGACGCTTTTCAGCAAAATTCGCCTTATTCCCTCTCTAACTGGCCCATGTCACACACGCGATCCTCGGTTTGATTGTATCTGGACAGCCCTGAGATATAGCCAAAGCAGAACAACTTTGCAACTGATGTTAACGAGTTAACTTTGGAATGTGATTTTCCGGGTTCTAGTCACGTGTAGGTCATGCATGTATGTGTGTGATGTTTTTATAGGTAAATTTGACTAAGCGAGTTTGTAAGCATTTGGCTCCCCACCCCACATCTATGTTATCACCACCGAAGTTGAAGAAGACGCGTCGTAAAACACAATTGAAGATAAAAAAAATAGGAGATTGAAATATAAGAATCAAATACTCACAATATACAAGATCTAACAAAATAGAAGTGGTACGGTAAACACTTCGCACACGGTACCAACAAATGTACGGATGTCATACATATTCAGTAAAACAATGTAAAAGTTGTTTAATAGTATTTTATACGTAGCATTTTCCGTTGTTGAATACTAAAGTCTGCGTTTCAGTTATCTTTACGTGCTTCTGTGCCTGCAGTTTACATTTACCTGGTGCAGATTGAGTCGTCAACACTTCAGCTATTAATGCTAAACCTTAATACCTACGCCAGCTGCCGTCAAAAACAGAGGTATATTATTTCTGGACGACAAAATAGGTTAGGCGGCAGCGTGAGTTAACAGGTGAAGAGGGATTCAACGGAATGTGCGAGGTATTTTCCAGTTTACTGATACAAAAATATACAGTTGTATAGAAATTTTAGATGATTCTTTTGGTTTCAATTTTTATTGTTTACAGTCGTCACACTGTGCCTGTAGACCAATAAACCCAAACTCCCATAAAAAAAAACCATACAATTTTGCGTTTAGTCAAACCTCTTCTATAGTATAGAAAGTATTTCGGAGACACTACTAAAATATAGCGAATAAAATATATTGTTATATCTTCGTAGAATTACGGATATTTGTTTTCTTAGTAACGAAATAACTGCGAATGTCGCGGAATTTCCGTAAAAACGTGCAAAATATTTAAAGTTTGCTTTTTGCTGTTTATGTGATTGGGAATAACTTTGTTGGTACAAAAAACTTATGTGCATACCTTGACCATCGCATTAAGTAAAGGGACATCAATCAATTAACAGAAGAAGTTGAAGAAGGTACCATAAAGTGAAATTTTTGGCTGGAGTGTACCTACGAAAAGCCACAAGCTTCAAATGAAGCCAGTAGTCGACGGGCATTTGAGACTGCGAACGTAACATTGTATAATGTTGATAGCATTCCAAGGGCTGCAGAGGCCTTGAACGAAAAATTTTGTCGCGAAGAAGAATATATCGCCAAAGGTCCTGGTTGGACGCTTGCTAACGTAGACAGTCTTAAGCTACGTACAAGCAGGTTATATTCACTACGTGAAAAGTGAGCATGCTGCTGCAAATAAATTACTTGAATGCATGGAATCTATAGAGATTCTGTTTTTTTATTGTCATAAATGTTTTTTTATCGTTGGTGTCGTAGTACCTTGCCCTAGCATGCCTACTTCCCTGATATAGAGAATATCATAGCCTTGGTTTTATATCGGTTACTACGCGATGGTACTCTTGTTGAGCACGATAAAAAAATTAAATGAAATTATGTGTCTCAATGCAATGATTTGAAAGTTAGTACTTGGTAATTTCTTGTGTAGGCCCATCACTGGGCGTAAACAATCTCCAATATGATAATATAATAAAGGTTTAATTTTCAAGTTAAATATACAGAATTTAAGAATGGATTGTCATCGNATGCAACAGACATGAAAACATGCTGTTGAATTGGTAGAATTTTGACCCTGAGACCTTGAGGGAGGGGAGGGTGAAGGTCTAGTCGGGTCTGGCCAGACCTGCTTCAGTGCGGTATATGGCGAAGAGAGGTCCTACATACATTTCTGCACGAATGGTGTTGCTCTAGAAAATGCAAATCAGGAACTAAATATATTTCTATGGTTAAAGGTCACGACCATATGACATAATCAAAGATTGCGGAAGTGATGTGACCCAAGATGATGGTTAGAGGGGACCGAGTAATCAGTAGGCTACTAAGTCGAGGTGGAATGGCAGAACATGAATACACTGCAAGGTGGTGGGTGGAGCAGAGCTGACTAAATCGTGGTGACAAAATTATGAAGGAATAACAGAGAATAAAACGAAGGTTATTAAGAAAATACCAAATAAAAAATGGAGAACATGGCATGACAGAGCATGAGAGAATGTTTGCTTCGTCAGCTCGCCTGGTGGCTAAATCGAGTAATTAACACTACTTAGGTAATGGAAATAGAATCCAATATATTAGGCGCAAACAGCACCACCTATACTTTAAATAAATTTAAACAAATATGGTTGCCACTTGGTGGCTAACTCCTTGGCTCTCCTGGTGATGAAATCGAAAAGTAATACACTAGTACTACCTAGCTAATAAAAAAGTAAACAAATGACAAACGAAAAAAAACAATATGACTGGTGGAGCGTATTTGGCAGAATGAGTATGGGAGAAGGGGATGCAGGTCTGCCGACTAATTAATCAATGAGAAACATTGGTACGGGAGGGAAATGTTATGACAGTGTAATTGATTGGAGGAAGGTTAGTCATGGTACTGGGGAAACCTCCGGAAATATAAGTTATTAATACATGTTTAAATAATATGTTTAATAATTAAAATAAATGATTAATTTTTAAGAAAACACTTCATTATTTTTTAAATAAAGTCTTGGGAAGTTTTAGAAACTTTCGATTGACTCGTGGGTTCAAGGTTAAAGGTCATTGGGTTAAGACCAAAGGTCAAGGTAATCTGGATGCAAGATGGCTGTAGCAGTCAGTAATATAACATGCTGGCTGGCTATGAATTTATTCTGTTTTTATAATTTTTCTCAATTATTTTTAAGGCCACACAGGGTCACAGTTATAGGGTCAAGGTAATGGGTCCAGGTCATGGGTCAACGTCAAGGTTACCTGGCTCCAAAATGGCAGTTAGGTGAGGTCATAACATGGTGGCTGTTCGGTTCCTATTCCTCGTCACCTCTAAGCCCAAACATTTAACATTCTAATTTCATAGTTTTTGAAATAAATTTTTTAATAAATGTTAATAAATTTTTTTTATTTATTGGGATTTTTTGGGTTTTCAAGTTAAAAGGTCACTGTGGTCAAGGTCAAAGGTCAAGGTTAAGGTCACTAACATGCAACATGATTTAAATAACTGACAGAACCTTGATAGCTGATGGTTAGGTCTCGTTCCAATCCCGGATCCGGTGTATGGATTTGGCATATTCTATGTCTATAAAACCAAAATGGCCTCCACTGCTCTGCCTCCGAGAAGCGAGCCTCCCAAAAATTGGCTGAAAAAAAATGCATTTCTGTGGTTCATTTTTGCAGCTGATGGGATCGGTGCTTTTTTGTGGGGGAAAAGGTAATTTTTGAAGGGAAAAAGAGAAATTTTGAGGGAAATTTATTCAATTTTGAGGAACAAAAGGGAAATATTGAGGGGGAAAAGGGGAAATCCTAATATGGCGGCGGCCGGCACCGGCTACGGTTCCCCGTCTCTATTTGGACCGACTCTCCATAATAAGTCTACTCATATATACTTATTTTTGTATAATGCCACACGGAAATAGCCTATTTAAAGAATAGGTGTGCAATATTTTTTTTTAATGTCGCTGTTAAAAGTATTTTTTATTTTGGTTCCGTAAAGGACATCAAAGTGATCACTAAAACCGACTTACGAGTTGTATTTTCCTGCCCCCAGGAATATCATAATTTATTTTAAAAATACCTGATATGATTTTGTTACTCGCTCCTTTAAAAAACGCGAGTATTAAGTTACATGCAAGGCAGTTCTTGCATTATTTCATACGGTGGATGGTTGCCTCAATAGGTCGTGGTACTTAAATTCATGCATCTCATAGTTCTGTAAGCAGGCAGTTATGAATAATGCTATTATATACATTTTGGTTGGACGTATTCCGGCTGATGTATGTCGATTTCGAAAACGTAATTCCTCTTAATAAAACTTTACAAAAAACCACAAATAACTACAAGGTAGTTTATCACACTTATTAAACCGTTCCTTAGAGAACCCCCTAAAATGGTTTTATCAGGATTTCTCTCGGCTGGCTTCCCCATAGTAATCTCAAAACATGTATCTCTCATTAAACGCGAAAAACAAACACAGTTTCTTCTTTCAGTCCACTGTGCAGCATTCCACACCATATAAATATTAACATGACCACGAACTGAATCATCATCATCCATATTTCTATCAAGCTATAGGTCTACCGTGCAGTTCGTAAATGTGTAGATGGGCAACTTATCCAGTCAATAATACCTGCGATGACTATAAAACAATGGCAAATGTCATATAACTTCGAAGTTAAAAATACGCTTTTATAAGGTTTTTAAAACCGCACAGGCAGTGAGAGTAGAGTGCGTATGCCACTTGTGCAGTTTCCACTCTGCGTGCTCGAACATTGGAGTGCTATTTGCTAACATTACCATTCCAAACAAACGAGTGTAGTATTGGCTAGGTACACATTTGTTTACGTAAATATGTGCTTTGGAACGTTTTTGCACTTCCTTTAACTCATTTGTTATGCAATTAGCAAAAATATTTCAATCACGTAAAAGGGCGGGTCTCTTCCAAAACCAAATGGAAAAAAAAAAAAGGTTCATCACCACTGACCATGTTATTTTGAATGTTCTATTGGTGATCAGTGTTTCAATGCTCTGGACATGAGTATTGTACGAAAATCGGGTGAATCGTAAGGGCGGCACGCATCTTAGAAGTTAGAACTGAAACATCTATTTATTTCAAATATTGGTGAAACTTTTAGAGATGGAACATTGAGTGTGTGGATAATGGGTAACGTAACAAAGATCTGTAAACATTACACCTGCCAATCGCTGTCATAAAATTATGTCATGAAAATTACCACGGGCACTACCCCTATTCCAACTTAATTATGATCATGCTGTATCTTACTAGAAATTTTAGAGATTGATTACTTACCCGAAGGTCACAATTATTTTTACACATTACCCAGACGCTCAGTGTTCCATCTACAGTAGTTGTAATAAACTTGTGCTTCAGGCCCAACTTAAAAAATATGTACCGTCCTTAGGGTTTACTTTAGACCATGGGCCGTATTAAATAAATTTCATCTTCCTTTTTTGTGATTAACCTACAGACAAAATTGTCGGTCTTATTTGCACACAAACTCTGCATAAAAGTTACCGGCACCAAATATCTTGCCCGTAAATTTAACCCATCAAATACATTAAGTAGATCAAACACTGTTCTTGATTTCATGTTTCGGGAAATCCGCGTAGTGTGAGAACACCCCATAGTCCCTAAGACATGAAAGGCTGTCAATTGTTCGTTACCACCAATACTGTAAGTGTTATTTTCAGTTATAAGTGGTAATGGGCAAGAACTACAGCATTTTATCTTTATTGGTGGCGTACCAGCTATATAGTCCACTCACCGTTACCGCTGACCTTTCTGAAGCCTTGCGAAAGTTCTACTTCCAGGATATTCTTCCGCCTATTGCAATCAGAGCTTAACAAAGTCTAGAAAATTACACCGAACGGCCAACGCACCGCATTCGTGCGCACTCAGTGCAATAATATTTTTGCGTAAGAACTATTTCTTACTAGCCATTACCAACGCGTCTATTTCCACCCTGGTTTTTTATTCATATTAACTGTAAATTAAATGTTATAATTAAAAGTATAATTTAATAAAATAATAAGGTACTCGTATGTTGGCTCTTGTAAAGCATCGCATATTTAGGGGAAAAAATTTAAAATATATTATACATGAGGTTGTTATTTAAAGGTTTGATTCAAAAAGTGAGAAGAAAGCATGCATTTCTAGTGTTTGAACTTGGTGTGTGCTGTGTTGCTCACCATCAAGCCGTCAGCGCGACCTTAAAGACAGGAGGAAGGGTGACGTTGACAGACGTGCCTTTTGTTCCTGCATGCTCCCCTTCCCCTTCTTCGCTGCTGGACTCCACCTGTTATGCAGTCCCGGCAGCTCGTCTTGCCTAGGGACGCAAGGACGTGTCTCATTAAGGAGCGCCGCCCCCACCCTCTTTTCCTAATTCACTACGATCCCTCTCCTGTGAACCAACCACCCCCCGCTGTTCTTTCTTCCACCGATCCATCCTCCCCGAGGCAATGTTCCGTTACTTGCCGGTTAATTATTTGTCTGCCTGCGCTTTGTACACGCCACCACACAGACCTGCCCTCGCGTACGTGCAAAAAGGGAACTAGCGTCGTGAGAAGGGACACCGCCACTATACAACCACCAGAACATTTTACAACTCGAGCATTTTTTCGAACTCATTTTTGTTTCAGTGAACATGAATGAAATTATTCAGATAGTTTAAGATATACGTGTAATTTTTCACTTATATTTAAGTTTTATTTCAAATGTTTGTGCCTTTTTCCTAACGCGTAGTAGGTCTACTGTGACCTGATGACACGTTTTTCTTGAGTTATCAATAAGAAGTATATATTGAACGAAGCTTGAACTGCTTTTCATTTATTTGAAATATTATTAATTATTTTCAAAAACAACTTTTTAACGCTGAATTTAAAAAAATTACTTTTACAGCATATTTAAAATTGAATTAAATATCTTAAAAGTTGCAGGTATAAAATAACAAAATTATTTTCAAAGTAAAGTTTAGAATTCAATTTATAAATATATTTTTACGAATCATAGTTTTTAATTCCGCGGTGTAAAAACACAACTGTTAATGTTTTTTATAATTCAAATTGTTAAATTTATTTTTATAAAATTGTTTATTAACATCTTTTGAGTTTATTTTTATAATTTTATTTTTTTATGGTAAGAAAAGTAGTCCAAGCTTTGCGTGATATGCTAAACGTAAATAAAATTGACCCCTTATTGTGATTTAACATACGTGAATATTTTAAAGAACACAAGATTTTGCATTTAGTGGAAATTTTCTGACAGTACCACCTGTTAATGACGGATATAAGAATGTTTTTTTTAATTATTAAGAAAAGAAAATATATATTACTTGGTAAACCTAAATTATTTTACAATCGTAAATTTAAAAAAGTGTGTTATTTCAAATAACTTGGCGACATAAACTATTGTCAGCCAATAACTGTATTTTTGCGACTCACATAAAAATCAAGCGTAGAGTACTCAGAACACTAAATGTAAATAGATTTAAAACTCATGTGAAGAGTATTTTACGTTAAAGATCTTTTGAATACATGTCTGTGTATTTAGTCGTGAAACACGAGCTTTAATATTTATATTATTTTAAGATTTATTTTAGAAACTGCTGCCAAAAGGAAACAACTAATTATTAAAACTATATTCTGTTTTATTTCGTAAAGTCTGAAATATATATAAAAAATTCAAATTATTACATTTTTCACGTATAAGCGCTAAATCTTTATGTATGTTTCTAACAACCGTTATTTATCTCTGCTACATTTCTTATTTCAAGCAAAAGATTGATTTGGCTGTATCATCACAATTTTCTGGCATTTTGAGATATTTCATTTATCTCGCACTGTTCTTTTTCAAATGTCGCACGGGAGGGTTGGCACAGCTGGTAAAACTCCACTGCTTGCTTTGCATTCTTGTTGACTTCTCCGTAAACGAGGTGCATCTATCATTTCGCGTTATGAGTGGGCGCCATTCCAGACTTCACAATACTCTCATTTCTCCAGCAGAGTTCATTTGTTCATTGGTTGCTGCCACAGTCGGAGCTTATTCTCCTGTTCAGCTCGCCCTCATGTGGAATTGAGCCACCACGAGTGCAGAGTGACTGCCATTGGTTCAGAACTCTGCAGGCAGTGTCTGACAAGCGGAGGATCCTCGGGAGGACCAAAGAGACATGCGAAATTTACACGTGCGTACGTGATAGCTAGGTAGCGTGTTAACCAATAACAACGCGAAAAGTTTCAGTGACTACAACTAAGTGTGAATTTAGGTACTATTTTGAGCAGTGCTGATATGGCGACCTGCAGCGATACTATCAACAGCCAACGAGGGTGGGCAATCTAAATGAGATCAGTCAAATTTAATACTGCTTCACAACTTGAAAAATTATTTTTAAAAAAAACAAGCTACTTTTTTGAGTATTGGGCAACAAATATTTCAGTTTTGGGTCATTATATTTATTTAGACCATTTTGTTGGTTCAAAACGAAGACAACAAGTAAGTACGTGAATTAAGTATACACTAACTAAGTTTTGATAGAGATTTATAAAATCTCGTAACTTTTTTCAAATATAATATATTTAACAGGTTACAATTATGGGCAGTGCAAAAGACATTAAAGACTGTTCCCACAAAAGAAAATCAGTGCATAACTCTAATTAAAAGAACTCACCGACTTTAATTAGGGTGGAATTGCATAGAAGAAATGCCAAAACATATGTTTGTATTTAATTTAAAAATGATAATTTTTTAAATTTTTTTCAAATCTTAAGAATTTACTATAATATATTTCGAACATTATGAATTTTAGGTGTCAAGGTTTAGGGGCTTGGTTTTAGAGAAATATTATAATTCGGTTTTCCTCTAAATATAGTCTGTGCGCAATAACATTGACTAAGTGATGGTTAACTGGATGCTTATATCTGGTGCACCTAGACTTAAAATTTCCTTTTGAAATATTTGCGCAGATTAAGATTTTGAAACAAAGGCTTGAGGTTTAATTCATATATGTTGTTTTCAACACGTCTGAATCGCATACGTAAGTAACAAAATGTTTTTGCAGCTAACATTTTAAAAATTAAAAAAGATGTATTACTTGAGTAATGTAATGCTTGTAGTAATTTTATTATATCATATAATTTTGAATTTTATGAAAAATATTGCATCAGTGTGTTTGGTTTTTATTAAATGAAAGGTTTTGAATTATTTTTCTGAAATAAACTCATTGTACACCTAATGGGTTTTATTTTTGGTTCACATTGCTCGTATGTTGACCTGTTGTACAAAATGTTTGTAGCACTTAGCGACTTCTTAGTTTAGGGACAGATAATTATTTATCTTGAGTATGTTACCAAAATTCTTCCGTTTATTGGAATGTATCTCTCAGGGTACGTTAATGTGTTTGGTTAAATTATTAATACGTGATTTTAAAGTGACATACGTGGCAAAGTAGCTTAGATCCATGCGCTTATGTCATTCTCACTGAAATAATGCACAATCGTAAATAATTCTTGTAAATGTTTCACCACAATTGTTGCAAGTGATGCTCCAAATTACGAGTAATTAGAGTTGGAGAAAGCTGGCAACCCTTCTTGTGACGAATGTGTCCGATAGGCAATAAATCAGGTTAACGGGCAGACCACGGAATTGCTGGAGCTTGATGTGAATACTCGTGGGAAATCAGACGTGTGTTCGGGCGAGCGTCTTCTTGCGGGTCCCTCAGCACTTAGCGGTGAGAGACAGTAGCACATGGTACCTAGCGCGTCTCTGATGCAATGCTGTGCATACGATGGCATTCCTATCGCGACCATGGGGCGAACCACGATCACGTGCGATGACCCTCCACACTTTCGCTGTAGTATATTCTGTACCATATAAGAAGGCCACTTTTTGACAGCTCGGCGAAAGTAGCGCCACTGTTTACATCTGACTACGTATCCTTCCGCCATCAGCTGGTCCGTCACGTCGGGGCTGTATTTTTTATCAACACGCTGTCAGCTAATCCACTTCTCATTGTACTGTAATGCTAAACAAATTTTAAGATATTTTAAGACTGAAATCTGTCTAAAAATATAAATAGGTTATAAAGTTAAAAATATAAAATGTTGCAAATAATTAGATATTTGATAACTCTTCTTTAATTTGTCCGAGATAGTGAATTTGGGTTAAAATTTGCGAGACGGTCTGTTGTATCTATTATTACACTTAGGACGTTATAGCTAATATATTCGAGTTGGAAATATGTGACGTGGAATAACGTTAGATTTGCTTAAAAACCATTCACGTGTGTCTACGGAATCAAGGAGATGGGTTTCGAGAGAACAACATGGCGTATAATTTACGTAGACGAACGATTACCGGCCGAATATAAGTGACTTGTACTCCAAATCGTTGTATATGAAATAAATGTTACTTTAAAAATTATGCAGAGCTCGTGGAAAAATATAACTATTGGCATATGTTTGTAAATTCATTATATATCGCACAGGAAAGAGGTTCATTTCTGGCTGGTAATAGCTCGCAAAATATCCGATAGATATCGCGCAGCACGTCACGGCGAAGTTTTGAGTAACTCTTTTTATGGTCAACAGATAGCGTATTTTTTAAAGTTGATAATTCTTATGTTACGGGCTGGAAATATATTTAAAATTCGTGTCGTTTCGTCAAATTATTAGAAAAAATAATTCAACAATATTATGCAATATTTTTGTATGCTTTTGGGATTAATATCATGGACGTGTTGAAAGCAAGGTTGGAGATGGATGATACGACGTTGAAAAGCTTTCTGACGTTAGCACAACTTCAGAAAACTTTTCCATGTCGTATCATTATATTGTTCATTTAATTTTGATCACCTAAACATAACTACAGTATCACGAAGTTTATTTTTAACACTAACAACCATTTTTTTGTGACCTTGTAAAATAATTGTATTAATAAATGCAAGAACTCTTTCTTTTCCGCGTATTTTCTGCTTTTCTGATGTGCATCGGCAATGCACTCAGAATAGCCAACGTAATTTTAATTTTTGTTCGTTCGTGCATCAGCTGATACAGGATTTTGTAAATGGAGCTTTGTTTGTTTCGTATATGTAAAATTGCCACTCACTGACTGTCAGAAAGTGGCCTTCTTATACGGTATGGACTATAGTATGGAACGTGTGCCGCTGTAAATGGGGCAGGATTTCTATTGCTTACTTCAGGCCATTAGTGCAGGCTATATTATTATGTTAAAAATTAATTAAACTTTACACATAGTGTTTATTAATACATTTCAATTTTTATTATATTAATTTTATATATTTTCGAATTAATTATTTTTAGTTATCCTACAGAGCATATACAATATTTTGCTGACTACAGATTTTAAAGCGTAGAAACTAAGTTATTTGTTTCCGTTAATCAAAGGGATGAATTCAATTAATGGCCCAAATAACATCAAAAGTTAATTTGTAATGCATTCGTTTGAGTAATGAAAACATAATTTTCGTACAAATTTTTCTAAAAAAAGTGAGCTTATTTACGGTGTTTGGCGATAGTTACTGTTAGGCAAAAGCGTTTATTAAAATAGGCCAACCTTTAAATTATATATTTACTTTCGTTGCTTTTTCGTTTGGTTATGATGTAACATAAAACACTGTGTTCTGTAATGGACGTTACGAGTGTGTGTGAACTTCTCAGGACTCCAGGACTATCATATGAAAGTGCCTGGAATTGAGCTTCTGGCATCCCTACACACTGTCCTGGCTCTACAAGGCATTTGTACGCTTGAGTGACAGTAGAAGGGAATGAAGAGAGCTGGGACAACTGGCGTCCTGGCGGAAAGCAGAGAGCCACGGCGGCCATCTTGGATTTTTTTTATAGAAACTAGAAACGTAGAAATTTTTTCAGGCAAATATGGCGGCGTTTGTGACGTTTCTATGACGTCATAACTTTCCAACTTTATTTCGCCAAAGTTACTTGAATCAGTTTGATGGAAAATTATGACATTGTAAACAGGGGTTTAAGATAATTTTCTATTTTCGATATAGACAATAGGTTGCCAGTTCAAAGCACTCAATGTTGCTCTCTGCCGATGTCACTGTAAACGAATGTTACGATTTTGAAGTGTTACGTTCAGAATTCATCAATGTCGTCTGGATCTCATGTCATCTGGAATATTTTACGGTTGACATATGAGGATCAATGAAGCTAACACATGTCGTAGCATGGTGTGCAATGAAACCGTTATTTCTGTTAGTTACCGGCCTGACACTCAAGCGGTCCTCTTTCCTACTGGTCTATAAGGATCGTCCAGAATCGATCCACGTTAATACATATATTCACAATTCCATTGTTGCCAACACAACTTGGCTGTAACATCAGGAAGGCCCAAATGACGGGCTAACGATTCTGCACACCTTCAACCCTACTTCTCACAGTGCAATAATCTGGCTTCACTGAAATCTCGTCAGTTGTTTTCATTCTTCTTTCCGGTGAGTCTCCTTGGCATTCTTATCTATTCCTCACTAATCACGCTTGGCAACTATCATTCACCACACGTCAAATGCGCCGTTCTGAGACTTTTTTATATACTTGTGTATATACATATGTATATATATATATATATATAGGATATGTTTTTATGGATACGAGCTGTTTAAAAATACCAGAATAAAGACAATATATATTTGCCATAATTTTCGAATAAATTTTTCACATGTATAGAGCAAAGAAATATATTTCAGAAATTTACTTAACTGTGCTTGTGTTAATTCATTATATTTTTGTTATTAAACTTAGCAGCGCCCTCATACGTCCCATATGCATAGGCTACATCTTCGCAGAACGTATAATTACCAATAATTCATGAATTATAATTTAATGCAACAGCGTGCTCACATTTTATGATAGTGTTTGTGCAGTGACTTAATTCGCATTACACACAAAGTAGTAATATTCAAGGAAAATTTCAGTCTCGCTTTATTTATTTATTTAATAATATGATTAATATTGTTTAAATTTGTCGAAAAAGTAAAAGGATTCAGGGATTCCTTCATGCAGATTATGAAATTGTGGCGTAGTCTAAAATTTCATTGAATTATTTTGTTGGAATATTTAAAAAGGTTAATGTAACTCATAAANGCTTCGCTAGAGCTTGAGTACGGACGGATAACATATAGGGACGCCGCAGGCGTCAACATTTTTGGACCAAATGGGAAATTATGTCCAACAGGATCAGTTTTTGTTTGTTTTAATGTTTATTAAATCTAAGAATAAGTCAGATAATGCAATTTTAGGAAACTTACAAGAACCTTTGAGTACAGCACTCAATACACCTTATTTTGTACTTGATTTTAATTTTGCTCGTTGTACTTGATTTTAATCAGCAAAGTTTCAAAACTTAAAACATGAAGTTAAAAGCGAAAGATGAGTGAAAGAATAAAAGGTTGATGATTCAGGTAGTGTTATTCGGTTACATCGTTCCAGGTACATGTATGACACCATCTTGCCTACATGGCTATTTAAAAAATGCATGTATGTTTGATGTTTTCCTTATCAAGCCTTTTGAACCAATTCTGGTGGTAAAGGACTATAATGTTATTTAACCATACACAAAATATTTCATTATTAAGGTGGCACTTAAATTCAAAATAAAACAAATGAGCTCGCAACTTAACAATCACTATGCATTGATAGAAATTCCCTAAAAATTATGGTTGGAATTTGTAAAGTTATATCTGATTAGATAAATCGACGTCTTCTCTAAAAATAATAATAAACCAAAATTTAAAAAAAAATTTGAGGACATGAACGTTATTGAAATCCACGCTGCTTAACGTGCTTCAGCGGAAAAATTGTTTACCATAGTTAGCAGGCCTCAGCAGAACTGTTTGCCGAGATATAATATATTAGCTTATTATAGAATTAATTTCAGGTAAAATGGAAGAAGTCAGAAACTACCATTAAAAAAATCATATCAAATGTTTTAAATCCATAAATAGTCTAAACTTATTGTTTCAAACGCGTCAGTAAGAAAATACATTAAACTGAACATTTTTAAAGCCACCATTAAAAAAACAACTATTAGTTCTATAAAATTTTTGTAAGTCCTCAATTATTCCCATATAAATACTTGTGTATGCAACTTGTTTTTAATTAGCATAATAGTTCCTGAACCATATTCTACAACGAGATGACTTCTCTATGCTGATTAAAGTATGTGTAGCTTAAGTGGAACTAAGCGAGTGATTACAAAATAAACCGTTTAGCGAGTCTGTTTCCAAATATGCAGAACTGGAGTTAACAAGTATACTTCCACATTCATGTTGCGAAATGAGTTGCAATATTTTTAAGGATAAACGAAACTGATGGGAACGGACCTACGTGATTGGCATCAAGTGCTGCAAATTTGTACAGTCGACCGACAAACACTTTGTGTGCAAGAGCGTTCGTGCATGTGAGTGAAAGTGTGACATACTTAATTAAAGCATCCATAAGTGCAATAACAATGGAAGATAATACAGAAATTGATTTAATATTTTTAAGCCGTTATGAAGATGATGTTTGATAGTTAAAAGGAATTATTGTAACTAACAAATGATGACTGCGTTAACAAACAATTCACGCTTTTTAAAGTAGGCGACAGTTATATTTACCAGAACTTGCTTAAACATTCAGTGTGTTCTCTATCACTTTCTGTAGAACAGATTTTGCATGAATCATATGAATAACTGTCGAGATACATTATACTACCGTAATACTTCACGAGTTTTAATATTTGCCGAAACAGCAGGCAAATAAGCCCTCAGTATGGGTATATACATTCCGTCATTAATAACATCTGACACACCAAGTTTCGTTCAGAACCACAAGACGTGGCTCCAGTCCGGAAGCCAAAACAACTGGCCTTAACAATGGCGACGATAGCCTGCAATCTTATATTTTATTAAGAATAATTTAATGGCTCTAGAGATGCAATATATGGGCCACAAACAACTACAAGGCCACTTAAAAAATAAAATTGAGCTAAAATATTTTTCTAATTTTAAATGCTTTCCACATAGTTACATGTATACCAACTTTTGGTAGAATAGCGAGAATACTTCTAAGATACATAATATATATTTCAGATTTCAGGTGATGCTATCTCTCAAAATGGTCGTAATTAGGAGACTGTTAATAAGTGAATAGATCTTTCTCATTAAGTTTGTTAGGATAACAATTAATGTTCTAGTCAGTTGGATGTGTGGTTGTTATTCAAATGTCCGGCATTTTAAAATTATGTTGTGTGATATTATCGATTTCTGGACGTATTGGGACAATTTTGTAGCACTATATATCAGTGGCAAATTTTGTCCTTGATGCATAAATAGCTTGTGATATATATCGACAGTTGCACTTATATCTTCACGTGTCATCTGTCAAAATGGCGAGAAAAAAAAGACGATAATACCGAAAAAATTGTCCTTATTTGGTACCGCCAACACATCAGATTTTTTTCACGTCGATTTGAAAGTTTTCGACGTACGACGTAATGCTTAAAACATTTGTTGGTGCACAATTGTATAAGTAAGTGTCTCATCTAACAGGAGTTTATAATTTTTGCATTATTTTAATGGTTTTACGTAATAACCAATTTAGAAGGTAATCACACGTGTATATGCTTCGATTAACATATAAACTAGTTTCTTTTGGCAAAGTTGTCTCCCAAAACGTTATTGAGGAAAGCTAGTAATACTTGGTGTTGTTTGAATAAGTCTCACGGTCCCGGAAAATTGACTATTATACTTAGAATTGGCAATATCGTCGTTTTTCGAAGGAGGCATCGTATGTGGTTGAAAAAAAAAACGAAATCAACTAAATAAACTAAACATCAGAAAGTTCGTTTGCATATTGTTACTAACAAATTAATTTCCTAATAGCAATTTTCCTAACAAATTATTAAATAGGTGGGCAGTAAACATGAATTTCCTTCGAATAGTTGGTAAAAATTGCCTTAATAATATAAACTTCCTTATTTCCTTTAGCTATTTTTCAAGTTTCATCCTTGCGTTTCAAGTGCTCGTAGAAGTTTTTCCTCAAATATACAAGAATGTATGACACACTCTTCAGTAAGGGATTATTCATGATTGCAATTGCATCACCCTTTTCCGCAAATAATACTGATCTTGTAACTAACAGTTTCTCCACCTTCCCGACCCACTCAAAAATGTGTTTCGCCCATTGCAAACCACTTACACGACGACATTACTTTTCTAGTAAACACTAAAGTAAAGTTGTATGCAAACAAGACCGTTAGTTTCAATGTTGCACTATTTATACATATGGCGATATTTTTTACGACAGTTTCATACTGACTCTGCGTTTTATTAACACGTAGCTGGTACAGTTTAAACGTCCATTTTTGTAAAAAAATTAAATTACTATTTACAATATTTTACTGCATTCGTACGATAGGAAAAATACTTTATTATATGTACATATGTGAGTGGTTTGGAAGTGAAACAAATTTAGTTATTTGGCCATATGTAGTTGAAGCAAAAGTTAATAAGTACCTCTAGACTCAGCATGACATATTCAACATATTTTCATATATTCCTACCAGAAGCCGTATTGCATATTCCCAGCAATTAGGCCGCGTTAAAAATAGTGGGCTGCGGGTTGTGATTGTTTTATTGGATATTTATGAATACATCTTTATGGCAGACAACTAATCAGAGGGAAACGTTCTAATTGAACAAACCTTCATTACCTGTACAAGATACTTACTGTTCCAAGCGTGAACGAACCTTCATTACCTGTACAAGATACTAACTGTTCCAAGCGTGAACGAACCCTCATTACCTGTACAAGATACTAACTGTTCCAAGCGTGAACGAACCTTCATTACCTGTACAAGATACTAACTGTTCCAAGCGTGAACGAACCCTCATTACCTGTACAAGATACTAACTGTTCCAAGCGTGAACGAACCTTCATTACCTGTACAAGATACTAACTGTTCCAAGCGTGAACGAACCCTCATTACCTGTACAAGATACTAACTGTTCCAAGCGTGAACGAACCTTCATTACCTGTACAAGATACTAACTGTTCCAAGCGTGAACGAACCCTCATTACCTGTACAAGATACTAACTGTTCCAAGCGTGAACGAACCTTCATTACCTGTACAAGATACTAACTGTTCCAAGCGTGAACGAACCCTCATTACCTGTACAAGATACTAACTGTTCCAAGCGTGAACGAACCTTCATTACCTGTACAAGATACTAACTGTTCCAAGCGTGAACGAACCCTCATTACCTGTACAAGATACTAACTGTTCCAAGCGTGAACGAACCTTCATTACCTGTACAAGATACTAACTGTTCCAAGCGTGAACGAACCCTCATTACCTGTACAAGATACTAACTGTTCCAAGCGTGAACGAACCTTCATTACCTGTACAAGATACTAACTGTTACAAGCGTGAACGAACCTTCATTACCTGTACAAGATACTTACTGTTCCAAGCGTGAACGAACCTTCATTACCTGTACAAGATACTAACTGTTACAAGCGTGAACGAACCTTCGTTACCTGTTCCAAGTGTAAACCGGAACTCGACTCCAGAGCCACATCTTAATGACCTCTGTCACAGCAAATTTCTCTTTTTCCTCACTTGCACAGAGCTGATCCACAAAGAAAGGCCTATTCCCGTCTAATGATCACTTCATTTACTAAAGCTGGGGATCAGTGGTGTGCGCCTGGGATATTTTTTATGTTAGCTAATTAAGTATCAGATGTTGTTTTGATAAGCCGCATTTCATTGTTACCAAGACAACAGTGTTCTCAGAAATGATCGTAGAGGTTGTTTATGAAACTCTTTGAGGTTTACAGCAAAATATTCTGTTATAATTAGTATGTTGTTACGGTTTTCCAGGAAAAGCATGTTTTGCTTTGCAAATTACACGTGAATTTGAGCTACCCATAAAAAAATTTTCT
Organism: Clitarchus hookeri; assembly: GCA_002778355.1. NCBI lineage: Eukaryota > Metazoa > Arthropoda > Insecta > Phasmatodea > Phasmatidae > Clitarchus > Clitarchus hookeri. The sequence continues at coordinate 352,816 of NQII01000502.1, forward strand.
GAGAGGCTCTTGTTACAGAAATTAATAAACGCGTTCACGACCACGAAATATTCCTCCACAAGCCGTTAGGTATTAAAGAAAGGAAATAAAAAAATTCAACTGAGATGTAAGCCACGCGTTTGATTCCAATACGAAAAATATAAGTTATTTTTATTAATAGCCTAAAAAAATATATATCTAAAATTGTTAGTTAAAAAGTTAATAACTTAAAACTTTTTGTCGTGTGCAACATTGTAGCCGAACCACAAAGATTTTTTTTAACCCCGAGATAATAATTTTGAATTCTTGATAAGACATGAAAGAATGGGTGTGTTTAGGAGTAAGTCGAAATAACCGCTGTATGTAAACCACCAACATAATGTATTTTGATAAGAAAACTTTTTGAAAACAATATATATGTCCCGTTAACTCAAAGTAAGCTGGATTTTGCTGTTGGAGGATTTTACGGTAAGAAGACAAATAGAAAGAAACGACTATTTCTTATAAACAAATAATTTGAGCAATGAATTAATGTCTAAGCACTATTCGAGGTAAAAAAAAAGTTTAAAACAACTTTTATTTGTGGAAGACAGTAATACATAAAAAAGGTAATATTTATGTAGAATATTTTCCAAGTTGTTGAAACCAGCCAAATGCTGAAGTTTGGAAGTAGGTATTGATTCTGCTCTGTGGCGTGAGGCGCCAGCACTTGATGCTAGCCCTCAGTGACAGGGCGTAGGAATACGTCGACACTGTTGTCTCTAGGTCCAATTTACTAATAAGTTACACTTTATTTGTGAGTTCACATAAACGAGTTTTATTGTTGCTTGAACAGGTTAACTGGTACATGAACTCACGAGACAAACTCCCCTTCCCTTTTTCTATGTAGGCTACGTATGGTTTGACGCCGCGATTGGCGTCGTAGGGGGTGGGAAGATTCTTCACACTTGGTGTAGAACTACTTATCTGACACTGCTGCGCTGTCTTCCCTCGGCTGGCGGCTTGGAACTGCTCCGGAGCTTGGTGGGGCGTCCCGACGCCTGCTCTCGGAACCCCTCCTCCCAGGTCCACTCAGCACTCTTCGTTTGATGAAGTCTGACTGGCTTTTCTCGGATTTTTCCCGCCGCACGTCCCGTTTGACGGCCTCCGACTCAGGTCGACGTCGTGTGCATTCTCGATCCTCGACTGACTCCGACTGACTGACTGACTGCTCGATCCGCGACTGACTGACTGACTGACTCGTTCATCGCACTGGCTTCGTCCGGCTCCGACCCGGACGCCTCGCTTCAGGTCTCCTGGTTGACTGCTTCGACGTCTCTCAACTGACTGATCCGTTTCTCCCTCCTTCGTGTGGTTTTGTAGCGTCCATCACCATATTCAACTTCCCCTGTCTCTGCACGTGGTCCGGGGTGCTTGTCGTCCCCCCGGGTCATAAAACACGTGGCCGCTGCTCGTGTGGTCCGCAGCCGGCCTGGCGTCGTCCCTTGATTCTGGCCTGGAAGTTTATTGTCCCGTTCTGCGCGCGCGCCCTCTAAAAGCTCTCATGGTTTATTGTGGTACAAGCCCGGGACAGACACCGCTGGTGGTGGGATCTCGGTGTCCCTTGGGCAGCTGCAAAATGCAGCTGTGTCCGCGCCCTGGTGCCTTCCGTTGTCTCCGGATGTCGTCTGCATGTGCAGGAACAGTTGCACGTGCAGAAACCTTTGGTAGCGCTCCTTTGCAGCTGCGAGGCTCCTGGCGTCACTCTTCCGGCACGTCCACAAAACCCTTAATCCTTATTGAGGTCGTCCGCCTGCGAGCTTCGCCAGAGCGTGTGTTCTGACGAATAAAATATAGGGTCGCAGAATGCGTCATTGTAATAAAAATTCTATGTTACAAAAATTAATTTAATAAAACTTTTGTAATATTTATGCCTAATAGAAATATTATTTTAATTCAAAAAACTATGAAAAACAAATTAATTTTGTAAGCAAAATAAATACTTATATAATCGTTAAAAAAATGTTTTCTTAATGCTTGCTTCATAAGCAAACATCGCGGTCTACACAGCCAATAATTTATTCTAAATTGGTTATCTTGACACCAACATCGGTTGTCAAAACGGGAAACGTATGCTTATTTTAACTAACACTTAAATAAAAGACCAAATGTAGTTGCCCAATTTCAATGAGTGTAAAATAGAAACGACAAGAAGCACATTATTGATGTGATATAACAATAGTACCTCTATACATCTAAATATTTCAGTAGTACATATCGGTTAAATCTGGGATATTTGATGCTGTATTCGCTCTAGCAGTGACTTTTTCCCACAAAGTAAAACTTATTTGTACGTTATAGGAGCAATTATTAAAACACAAGTGCCAAAATATTTCATGAATAAGGTTATGTGACACATGCTTATGTGACTCCATGTTTATTACAAATTTGAAATCTAGAATACTTTTGTGATAAAATTCAATGTAAGTGGTTCTCTGCAACTGCAATCGGCACCGCATATAGCAATGCATGTACCGCAGTTAGTACCATAGTTAGCACCGCATTTAGCACCATATGCAATGCCGTTAGCACCACAGTTAGCATCACATGGACCACAATTAGAAACTCATGCGCTGCAGTTATCACCGCATGCACCGCAGTAAGCACCACGCACACCACAACATAGTAGTTGTAACATACATATTATTAAGCAAGCAGTTTCTCTACCCATATGCATTCATGCTGAAGATGAAGTTAGCTCTCACGAATGGCGACATGGAAGCGTATTTCCGAATACAGTGCACTGCATCATCACAGAACCATTTCATTACGGGGAAAAATGCGATCTATTGAGCCTAGTGGAAGAAGAGAATGGTCTTCGGTTCGAGAATGTGAATCTATATTCAAAATCGCTCCAGCAAACCAAATTCCAATGACTGGCACAAGAACTGCAGGTCGTGGATGGTGTGGATGCAGTGATAACGAAGACCTAGTACCACCGAGTGAAGCACTGCCAAACTCGATATTTGTCTGTGATAACATTGCCTGCGAGAAACAAAAGTGCATCAAGGAGTACTTTAGCATGGGATGGCATGTGACCATGGAATGTTTGTACCTCGGCCAGACTTATTCGCGCCCATACCCAAAAAGTTGCTCTGCAACAATGCAAACATGTTGGTGCTGTTTCGCATGGACAATATGAATTTTCTGCATATTTACGAAAATCACATATATGTGGACATGACACCATCAGATTTAAAGAGTCTATGTTCCTTGTGCTGGTAAGATAAATATGGATTTTTGACAATCATTAAGGACTGGCCCCTATATAATGGGAGGTGCCAATGGGGATTCGATCAGTTCATATCGAAATTCGGGCACAGTAGTCTCAAGCTGCATCTCCCCAAATACGATGATGGGGGTTGTCTCATACCAAGAAACGATGGCACTTGTGATGCTGGTAGAAGAATAATTCGTAATGTTAGTGAACTCTAACAAATCCAAGCATGCTGCTACTATACAATTCATCCTCGAAACTGGTAATGGCATCATCACAAAACTACGCAGTATGTTGACCAAACAAAACACATTCTTTCAGAACTGCATGTCCGAGCTCGGGGCGAAGATGAAGCATGTGAATACTGAGATCGTCCGCGATATGGTGGCCACGGACGACAATATAACGAGTGTTCAAAGGCACATTATCGACAGATTGTATCTGACATCTGCGGAAAATTAAGAGAATCTGAAAAACCTGGAAGTATATATCACACGGACATTCACTAACTCGATTTCCCACCTCGCCACGAAAATGGATATTCAAAATTACAGCAGGAGCATATTGGATGTCTGCAGCAGACGCCTGGGCATGATCTAAAGTATTTTGTTGGAGACCCAAAACTAAACCTATAAAAGAGAGCAACAGTTAACATTTTTATTCAGTGTGATTTCGGACATTGCCAGCAACCTGCATCTGACGATACATTTTGTTCGCTAGAAGTATTTGCTCGCAAAGAGAGCTACAATTTCATGCAACCTTATTAATGTAGAAATGTATATGGCCATTATTCGTCGTCTATATGTACTCGGGGAGAGCGAGCGAACACCCGTAGCCACGAAGACAGAATTCGGCGATACCGCTGAGCCTATGAAGAAGCGAAAACATGATGATATACAGACAGATCGGAACAATGGGTTGGTTGCGGATTTACCACACACATAAAAAAATTTATGGAGGAGAGTCTTCAAACACAGTGCTCTGGTTCGCCGATACCTATGATCATACACATCCCGCAATAATGATACGCCATACAGTGTTTACANAAACACAGTGCTCTGGTTCGCCGATACCTATGATCATACACATCCCGCAATAATGATACGCCATACAGTGTTTACAGGCATAATGACAAATGGTTCCTCGGTGCTGATGAAATACAGTTACTACCAGGTGGGAACATCCAAGTTGGCGATTACAAGACACATAGAATACCCAGCCTATATGAACTTATATTTCGCAAGGAGTCCAGGGGGATTTACAGAATCCGACCTGCTGGAATAAAAGACATTGCTCGAACTCGCACAAGCACTTTATCAAGATAACAATCCTGAGACCGGCACATATAAGGACGAAGATCATGAAAAAATCGACATTCTCGCAGAAATCTTCAGAGGCCTAGAACTGATATGTGGCGAAGGTTTAGAGATGATAGACGACAACAAAAGCACCGGCTGTGTATTCTGGGACTACTCGAACGAGCTGGTCGATACGCTGCAGCTACTTATCGATTTGCAAAGGGTTGGAAAGNCTGTGTATTCTGGGACTACTCGAACGAGCTGGTCGATACGCTGCAGCTACTTATCGATTTGCAAAGGGTTGGAAAGTACTCCCACACTAACGAAATAATTTAAATCGTCGAACAACTATATGAGAGAGTCTACATACAATCATTCGATTGCGATTCGCCAATGAACTGGATTAATTTGCGAGATCCAACAACCGCTGCCACGAGATCGTGATATTTGGGATGAACGACTTATTTCAAACCAACCTCGTCGAGATGATAGCGTATGCTCGGGTCAAGAAGGGCTACAAATCCATGTTGAGCGTCATCGATGCATTTAGCAAATTCGCCTGNCTATGTATTCTGGGACTACTCGAACGAGCTGGTCGATACGCTGCAGCTACTTATCGATTTGCAAAGGGTTGGAAAATACTCCCACACTAACGAAATAATTTAAATCGTCGAACAACTATATGAGAGTGTTTACATACAATCATTCGATTGTGATTCGCCAATGAACTGGATTAATTTGCGAGATCCAACAACCGCTGCCACGAGATCGTGATATTTGGGATGAACGACTTATTTCAAACCAACCTCGTCGAGGTGATAGCGTATGCTCGGGTCAAGAAGGGCTACAAATCCATGTTGAGCGTCATCGATGCATTTAGCAAATTCGCCTGNTGATAGCGTATGCTCGGGTCAAGAAGGGCTACAAATCCATGTTGAGCGTCATCGATGCATTTAGCAAATTCGCCTGGATGTGGCCTGTCAAGTCGAAGAATGCACACGATGTTACCAAGGCCATGGCAGATGTATTGTGCCAAGGATGCATCCCGACCAACCTACAAACCGACCAGGGCAAGGAATTCTACAATGCAAAGTTCATGGCCCTAATGAAGAAACATAACATAAACCATTATTCCATGCACAGCAATCTCAAAGCTTCTATCGTCGAGAGGTTCAACAGGACTCTGAAGATGAAAATTTAATGGCATTTCGCTGCGTATATTAGCTACAAATGGTTAGATATACTTCCAAAACTCGTTCACGAGTATAACTCTACATTACACTCTACCATTCGCATGAAGCCCGAAGACATGAAAGACGACTCCCTGCTTCAGATCTTGTACAGTGACATGAAAAGAAGGGACTGACGCAAGCCTAAAGTCAAGCTTGGCGACCTCGTATACATCTCCAAACAGAAAGGCATCTTCGAGAATGTATTTACAACGAATTGGAGCCCCGAACTCTTTCGTGTGCGACGTAAACGCAACAATGCCCAGAGGGCCTACTTTCTCAAGTATCTGAATAATGTTCCAATGCATGGTGGTTTCTACACCGAGGAGATCCTGCCTGCAAAGTTTCCAGACATGTATTTGGTCGAGAAGGTTGCTGAAACGACGTAACTTCAAGTGGTGGGGTTTCCGTGCCTGCTTCAATTTCTAGGTCGCTAAAGCGGACATCGAGTGGTGAACACCGAAGATTTCTCTCAATNGGGTTTCCGTGCCTGCTTCAATTTCTAGGTCGCTAAAGCGGACATCGAGTGGTGAACACCGAAGATTTCTCTCAATAAACCTGTCTATATGTGTTTACTCATGATGTACTTCACTGAATAAATTTTGTGTAAAAAAATATTTCGTTTTATTTAAAAAAAACCTTTGCTTTAAATACAATGTAAATTTTTAATATAAATACTTTAGTTAAAAATAAAATTAATAAATATGATAGTTCAGTACTTTACAGGAATTATCAATGTCACCATTCGGTACAGGCCGATATCAGGCAGTATAATTTAGAAATTAACTCCACCTNGGTTTCCGTGCCTGCTTCAATTTCTAGGTCGCTAAAGCGGACATCGAGTGGTGAACACCGAAGATTTCTCTCAATGGACCTGTGTATATGTGTTTACTCATGATGTACTTTACTGAATAAATTTTGTGTAAAAAAATATTTCGTTTTATTTAAAAAAAACCTTTGCTTTAAATACAATGTAAATTTTTAATATAAATACTTTAGTTAAAAATAAAATTAATAAATATGATAGTTTAGTGCNTTAGTTAAAAATAAAATTAATAAATATGATAGTTTAGTGCTTTACAGGAATTATCAATGTCACCATTCGGTACAGGCCGATATCAGGCAGTATAATTTAGAAATTAACTCCACCTATGTGTGGAAAATAGCATCCAACATGGAGGGCACCAACATCACAACCTATACTTAAAATGGCTAAATCGACAACTCGCCTGGTATCAATATCAATTATTAATACACTAGCACCACCTAGGCATTGTAAATGTAAGCAAATGAAATCCAAGATGTCATCCTCCATCAATGTATAAACAAATGACAAACGAAAAGCCAATATGGCTGCATACGATAGAATAAGTATTGGTGAGGGGTGTTGGGGTGGAGACCTGCTGACTAAACAGCCAATAGCAATTGGTGGTGGGGGTCAGTCGTCTGCTGGGCATGGTGCTGGGAGGGACCTCCGGAAACGAAAATCTTTTAATAATAAATATTTTAACTATAAATTTTTAATAACAGTTAATTAAAAAAAAATTATAATACGTTTTTAAAAAAAAATTTTGTAAATTTTTTAATAACTTTATAATTAAATGTTTGGATGTTTTGTATTTTCAAGGTCAAATGTTACCGGGGTCAATGTCAAAGTTCAAGGTCACTGATCGACATCCAACATGGCAGACAAGTGACCGCCTTTGGACTGGAATGACAGAGCATGAAAAGCTCTGAGCTCGGTCGCCCCACACCCTTGTGCCAAAACAGACCAAATCGTTCTACTTCTAGTGTTCCCTCACTAATACCTTATCGCCGTTCGGGGCAATCGAAACTCGTAATACATTTTAAAAAATCGTAGGACGAAGTTCAGTGCTAGTGTGGAGTGAGCATCAGTGAGTTGGCAACATGCCACAGCAACGAATTCGACAATGGCATAAACAAATTACTTACTTTTATACAGGGTGAATGATTAGAACATGGGAAGCAGGGTGGTGGTTCTGTCGAATTGGCTGCCAGCGAACGAAATATGCGACAGCGTTGTGGACAGTNTTTTAATAATAAATATTTTAACTATAAATTTTTAATAACAGTTAATTAAAAAAAAATTATAATACGTTTTTAAAATAATTTTTTGTAAATTTTTTAATAACTTTATAATTAAATGTTTGGATGTTTTGTATTTTCAAGGTTAAATGTTACCGGGGTCAATGTCAAAGTTCAAGGTCACTGATCGACATCCAACATGGCAGACAAGTGACCGCCTTTGGACTGGAATGACAGAGCATGAAAAGCTCTGAGCTCGGTCGCCCCACACCCTTGTGCCAAAACAGACCAAATCGTTCTACTTCTAGTGTTCCCTCACTAATACCTTATCGCCGTTCGGGGCAATCGAAACTCGTAATACATTTTAAAAAATCGTAGGACGAAGTTCAGTGCTAGTGTGGAGTGAGCATCAGTGAGTTGGCAACATGCCACAGCAACGAATTCGACAATGGCATAAACAAATTACTTACTTTTATACAGGGTGAATGATTAGAACATGGGAAGCAGGGTGGTGGTTCTGTCGAATTGGCTGCCAGCGAACGAAATATGCGACAGCGTTGTGGACAGTAGGAACACGAGAGAACGAGACACGTGCCGGGAAGTGCTCTTGAAAACCCAGAATGACCACCAGATAAAAGTAACGTGTCATCATCTGACAGGTGTGGACTCGACCATCAGTGTCCTTCCACCATCCGGACACATGCAACTGTATCACCAGTGAACCCTGTTTCCACCCGCACTACTGCGAGGCGATTTGCTGGATAGGACTTGCATATTCGACGTACCTTATGCCGTCCTCCAGTCACACCGTCACAGCATCGATATCGTTTTAATTTTTGTCGTTTTGGGGTGCCACGGAAGGCTGATGGTGTTGCATAGCCTTAAGAAATGACTCTTGAGTTTTGTCAGGAAAAAGATGACAACCTCACTCGGGTACGTGCGGGCACAGGACGGCGCACAAATGTGGACTTAATTGTTCAGTGACACATCGCCAAAACTGGTGGCGTAATATTGTGGGGAGCAATCTCCTACGATTCTCTGTTTTCCCTGGTGATGATAAGGGCACATTGATGGCACAGCTGTACATTCAAGAGATTCTGCCGACCCATATGCTTCTCTTTATTACGCGGCTTCAATGGTCTATTTCCTAAAAGAATAATATTATGTGTAATAATAATATATCCTTCCTTGTGTATAACGGCTTAACCACGATTGTGTTCATACTACTGCCACTTAAGCTATTTCCGTGTCCATACTTGTCAGTTATAAAACATATATGAAGGCAGCTGGGATGACAGCTTACGTCATTGATACGTCTGCAGCATCTGGAGCGGCAGTTATAAGTTCCATGAGTCTTCTACAGGAATTATTTAAAGCCTCTACGACCCCATGTCATATCGCATTGCCAGCGATATCCAAGCTAGAGGCCGTGCAAAAATTTACCAAATGTTCTTTTCCTCTCTAGAATTTTGCTCGAACACACGGTTTTGATGTTTCAATCAGTTTTTCGTATAATTTTCTTATTACCTCTGCAATTTCCATTTCTTCTCGACCTCTCACTCTGGGCGAGGTAAGTTTTATTGCAGTGATTGTATATTTATATGTTCCTTATTATATGTTTTTCGATGCAATCTTATTCTTCATAGCAGGACAATCTCCTCCCTTAGATCGCTGTACCTTACCCACAGTGACTCCGTCTCGCAGATTGAAAAAATATCTGTCATTATTTGCGTTTTGGTGTGACTGATTAGTTCATTTAAATTGTTCTTTAATTTGATGCTCAGTATAAGTAAGTCTGTAAAATATCTCGAAATATCAAATTTGCATAAAGCTCACTGCATTATTTTCCACAGTTGTTTATTATTAGTCTTGCCATTAAGATATTTTTGAGTTATTACAAGTATTTCTAATGTTTCAGTAGTTTCCAAACATCTCCATAGTCATAAACAGAAAGTGCACAAGAAACATAAGAGCATGTCCCCCCCAACAATTGTTGGAAGCACACTAAAGAAAAATATATGATATGCATTTATCTTGTGGTTTGAAAACTTAATTGGGTATTAATGAATAGGACTACCTAAGTAGAATATATTTCCTGTGTAAACGCGTATATCAGTAAACAATAGTACTAGGAATATAAGGTTTTTCCCCTGAGGAAAGTTAACATTAATTATCAACGTTCAGCAATTTCTGTTAAGTTAATTAAAAATTAAAGTAATTACTACGGCCTACTAATTTTATTTATATGCCTAGATCCTACGTCTTACAATACCTGTATAGTTATATTCATAGGAATGATAAAAATATAAATCACCATGCTTAATTCAATGCTGCTTCCTAACGGCAAGTCGTGACATAATGGGGTCTACAATATTTGCTTGGTGTGTCTTGATATAAAAGGGCACCATTCTTTACGCCTTTTAAGGCCATTTGGGATGGACTGACTCAATAAACAAAAGTTATTAACAGATGTTTGATTTTCGAGAAGATATTTCCGGCCTGCAGTATTCTTGACTTCAATGCATTAAAAGAATACCATTATGGCAAATAATTGTTTTGCAATAATTCTGGGCCATATTGAAAGCTCGTAATACGGTGTGCAAAATTTTATTCGTGCGAATCCTTTGCTTGAGTCAAAAAGAAATTCCTCAATTTTTATTTTTTATTTTATTTTGTATGTAAATATGTAATCTGTCGTACTTACAAATCTGAGAGCGTTTTGAATGGTATTAGCAGGAACAAGTCCCTGGATGGCTATAGACCATTCACGGTTGCTTTCAACTTTTCTTAACTCTTGCCGAAGTTCTACTTTCAGGATATTTCTCCGCCTCAAGGTAACGAAGCTTAACTGTGTCTAGAAAATTATGCCAAAGGCTCAACGCACCGCATTCGTGCTCACTCAGTGTAATAACATTTTGCTTAAGAACTATTTCTTGCTAGGCATTACCAACGCACTTATTTTCTCACTTGTTTTATTCATATAAATTGTAAATGAATATTATAATTTATAAATAATATATAAAAATAAGTTTACAAATTTAACCGANGAAGTTCTACTTTCAGGATATTTCTCCGCCTCAAGGTAACGAAGCTTAACTGTGTCTAGAAAATTATGCCAAAGGTTCAACGCACCGCATTCGTGCTCACTCAGTGTAATAACATTTTGCTTAAGAACTATTTCTTGTTAGGCATTACCAACGCACTTATTTTCTCACTGTTTTTATTCATATAAATTGTAAATGAATATTATAATTTATAAATAATATATAAAAATAAGTTTACAAATTTAACCGAAATAGGGTAATTTTGTGTTCTCACGAATATAAAATGCTTGTGATACATAGCATATTCAGGACACAACCAAACACGTCGTATGTGGGGTGATTTTTCAACGGTGTGATTAAAAAAGGGTGAAGAAACCGGAAATGCGCGCACCCGCGTAGTCGTTGTGTAGGCGCTTGTTTCAAGCAACGAAGGAGCGACGTAATTGCGCCAGTGTTTCCCTCTCTCGCGGGGCGCTCTAGGAGCGAAGTGGCCCTCACAAAGCTGGGGGTGTCAGTGTTTTAAGCGCTACAATAGCCTGACCCGGGTCCTGCTTTATTTCGTCTCCTCGCGCCTGACAGCCACGCAACCCAATTAGCAGAGCACAACGGCAGGCAGCTGCTTGCAAGGGAGGCGTCTGCAGACCGCCCTTGCTCCTGTTCACGAGCGGCAGGATCGGAGCGCTAGTTAGTACATCCCCTGCAGNGCTCCATTCACCGTTATCTCCTTCTTTTCTGAAGCCCTCCTCAAGTTACACTTTCAAGATATTCCTCCGCCGCGTGTAGACAAAGCTTAGTCTAGAAAATAGCACTAAATGGCAGCGCACAGTATTCGTGCACAGTCATTTTAACAGCATCTTAGAAAAAGAACTATTTCTTACTAGGCATTACCAACACACCTACACTCTCTGTATTTGCTCATATTAATTATAAAATAAGTATTGTAATTTATAGGTAAAACGTAAGTAAATGTTCAATTTAACAAAAAAAGAAAACACTTTCACTTAAAAAGAATTATTAAACGATTACGATGCGCGACACATCTAGGAAAGAAGCAAGCACGGCATACATACGAATATTGTCCAAACGTTTGATTCAAAAAGTGCGAATAAACCGCGAATATACTATAAATAAAGATTCGCGGACATGTCGACTTCGTTACTATTATCGTGCACCGGTCTCTAAAACATCACAACGTAAATATATCGCACACAATGCATTAGTATTTTATCAGAAAATGTCTAAAATACCGTAAATAATAGTCTTTTACTAAAGGAATAGTACTTTTTATAAATTACTTACAACGCAATTTTTATCAGAGAGAAGTTGTATTAATAAAATAGTTTTTATACATGTACAATTGTATAACATTACTAAAATTTTCCCGAACGGCAACATCGATTTTATCTGCTATACGCCCATTTAAACTGAAAGGAATATTGTGACAATCTTCCACTCTATGGCCATATATATGTTCCTTCTTACGGGACACTAATCACAAGAACTAGGTTTTTTCAAGTTACGAAAGAATGGCATTCAGGGTGCGATATAATTTTGGTTACAACACCGTTAAGTAAATTTAGTTTCTTTATAAAGCCATCACATTATGCCAGAACAGTTGACGTATCTTAGCATATATTGCAATAAACTTTAGCCCTGTTATGTGTAATTATAAATCATGCTGTAAGCTAGTAACGTGACATTTCCGTAGAGATTGGTTAAATAACATATGTAATGGAAACAAAATATCACGTCAACATTACACAGTAGTACATACATTTAATTTAATTTTCAAACAACGTTATTAAAATAAAACAAATAACGCCATTAACTATGTTTATTTTTGTACTTATATGCAATTAGTTGTGCATTGAAGTTCAGCCACATTTATTTACTATGATTTTCCAATAGTGTCGCTAATCTAAAGACTGTGCAAGTTAAGAATAACCTCGTAGCTACATTACTTTTATATAAATTTCCTTTTAGAACAAAACACATTTTTAATTAATGAAACCTTAATGCGAAGAAAGGTTCAATATTTCTGAAATAACAACACACACAAAGCCTATTTTTGCAAACCTTGATTTAACCACTGGTGTACAAAAATAAGTATTACAAATTTCGATTGGAGCAAAACATTTGAATATCCACAGCACAAATTGTGACTTTTGTGGAGGAATTCAGCTTTACTGTTTAATAAGTAATCATGCACAAGAAAAATTTAAAAAGGAAAATTTTATAAGCTTTACATTTAACGTGTTTAGTTATGACTGAATTGTGGCATTTTAAGGAAAACATGCCGAAGAAAAGTTCCTGTAAATGTAATGTTTATAATTATATAGAGTAACAAATGGAAAGACTTTAGCTAGATTATATAAACAAGCCTGTCGTAGAATGGTGGAACTGAATAAGAAGTCAAAGGACTGCAATTAAAGTGCTATAAATAAATGAACATGCCTGAAGTAAGCTTGCGTTTCCAAAATTATATTTCAGGAATCAGAGTAAAACGAAGTAAAACTTGTAAAATGTGGGATAAACTGGTGTGCGATATCTCCTTTTCAACTCGACCACTGCATGCAATTTGTAATGTTACTCGACACTGTACAGAAAACACACAGTGCTGCATTGTTAATTTCCCAGCTCTCTTTAGCTGCACGGACGTGTGTGAATTAATGCTGTACACCTCCCCACCCTTCTTTGTGCAAGTCTCTATCAACTGCTATCTTTGCCGTGGAGCTTGCTCAAGAAATGTAATTTTCACTAAATAACAACATCACAATATGCCGCATTTCTCTACGATGCTATTGCCATATTCCATCAATTTGGATTCAAATCAAACGTCCTAGAAAAATTTGTCAAATTAAATGCCGTTTGTCTGGCAGCTCGCATCTCTCTTTATAAGCTCCGCAGATTAAAATTTTGAACCGACTGAATTATTCTTGAATTTATTTTCCCTGAGACTGAACTTATAACTGCAACGAAGAGAAAACTGGAAGTAAGAGTGAAATTTAAATTTTATTTCCGGTCAATTGTATGTAAAACAAGCTTTTATTTACTGTACTTTGTTTTAAGGGTGACTTTAAACTCGCGGGCAAAAAAAAAAAAAGGAACTATGGAATACAAAGCAAAGGGGGAATACTAATTCCGTAGAGCCATTCAAACATTCTACCGAACTATGTTCCATCATTGTTGTCTACCTAAGGATGAGATACAGCGATTTATCAACGACCAAATCAAATAGTATTGCTAATGGTAATGAACCGCTAGAATATGCGGATTACAACATAGTGTTACGAATGAACTTTAAAGACATTCATACGTGAAAGCGGTTACGGGCGTAGTTTAATAATGAGTCATGATCCGGTAGAGCACAACAGTATAAGATTAGGTTTATTACACATAAGGATTATACAATAACTATTTAAATTACTATCGATCGGGGGAGCTTTAAATTTAATACCGAGATGTTTATTAATTATATTAATACTTAATACCTCACGCCATTACTAGTACAATCTAATTGGAAAGTCCCCACCTTGTTCATGTTGCCAGAGGCTGATTCCAGGAGGCGGTTAACGACGGCCGGACACACCCATCTTCCGTGGTCTTCTCTCTGGTCGGGTCGACGACAAAAGACGCCGCTCCCAGTGTTACGCTGGCCTATATCGGTTGCGTTGTTTAATATTTCGGCCCCGTTTACTGGCCAGTGGAGGGAATTTCTGCAACTGTCTTTCGCAAGGTGGTGTTGCAATCACGCGCTCGTGTCCTGGTTCCATGTTTGAAGGTGTGATCAGGCAGGCCGTTCAGCTAAGGCCTGATCACTTCATAACAANCGTGTCCTGGTTCCATGTTTGAAGGTGTGATCAGGCAGGCCGTTCAGCTAAGGCCTGATCACTTCATAACAATAGGTAATAGTGTCCGTGCCCTTGACATGTTACTGGTGTCAATTCGACCGCGTTGCTCAAAAGAGCCCACGAAGATGCTCCAATGCCCTGCCAACTGGAGAGAGACCAGACTAAAAGTATAGCGTCCTTGGTCCTACACGTTTGTCAGTGTGTCATTTCGAGGGGTTTAACAGAAGTTCCAAGGTAGAGTTGTCAGCCGATTCTTTACAGCAGACTTTAAAGGAGTACGACGCTAAAAGAACGTCGTTATTTGGCTCGAAATCGGCTGCTTTCTGTGTGTTTACCTCCATGTGTATGAATATTGCGTACGTGCCAGGCATTGTAACCTTCGCTGCAGAAAATTTTGTGAGCGTTTAAAAAGCAAACGGTGGGTCCAAGACACTTAAAACACAAGGATCTTGTTTAGTTAGTAGTATGTACTGCTGAGTATGACGGCATCGTATTTTCTTAAAATTCTAAGGCAGACAATTTTGATGTAATAAGAGCGAAGGCCCTTCTAATAATTTAATGTTGTTAGGTGGTACTACTAACACCAGTTTGCGCAGCGGTGAATATTTCGATAGTACAAAACATTACNTAATTTAATGTTGTTAGGTGGTACTACTAACACCAGTTTGCGCAGCGGTGAATATTTCGATAGTACAAAACATTAGCCAGAGAATTGTAGTTTAATTACTTGTCGTTTGTAAAAATTGGTAAAAATACAATTTCTAAACTAGAATTTTTAGGGTGTATATCTCACTTAGAAATTGAGCTAGAATTTAGTTGCACTGCATATGTACCTCATTTTTCACAAGAAATCACCTCCCGAATTATTTCGGGTNTAATTTAATGTTGTTAGGTGGTACTACTAACACCAGTTTGCGCAGCGGTGAATATTTCGATAGTACAAAACATTACCCAGAGAATTGTAGTTTAATTACTTGTCGTTTGTGAGAATTGGTAAAAATACAATTTCTAAACTAGATTTTTTAAGGTGTATATCTCACTTAGGAATTGAGCTAGAATTTAGTTGCACTGCATATGTACCTCATTTTTCACAAGAAATCACCTCCCGAATTATTTCGGGTAAGTTTCCGAACAGCCTCTATATATCACATACACATATGTGTGTGTTCTTGTGTATGTGTGTACAATATATTTAAATATCTATATTAAGCCACACACTATCTTCAAATTCGTTACATGAATATATGGCGGTCCTGGAATCAATTGTAATCATACGTTTGTGGAATTTATATTAAACAAAGAATAGGGAAGTATTTATTCGTGTGTATGTGTGCGCTTATTTAATAACAGTTATTTTTACCCACGTATTTAAAATAAATTGGTCTTACGTTTGCAAAATATAAAATTTTCATATAATTAAAGCCATTATTAAAATAAAATTTGCATTATTTAGGAAATATTTTTGAAGTTATACTTCTTCTGGCACGTTGAGGGCAAAAGTTTAGTTTGCAACGGAAGTTGTGCGTGCACAGTGTAACGAAATTCGACAGTGAACGTGGTAGGGGTATGACCCAACGCGCATGCGCATATAGTTGCGCGCACACGACAGTGAACGTGGTAGGGGTATGACCCAACGCGCATGTGTGTATCGTCTAGCTATATACAAACGCAAGGTACACAACATAGCACGTGGTTATATTTAAAACCGACAGAAAATCAATTTCATGTAATAGGCAAATTGAAAGACGTTTAATTTATATTAGTAATTCATTGTGAATATAAAGATATATCTTATTAATTAATATTACTTACATTGTGCTGTGAAAAAATTTTTTGTGACAAAATTTGTATAATAATATTTTGAAATGGTTTTCAAGAATTTGGGGTTAATTTTTGTAAGTATTTTTAAAACGGACACTATTTCCGTATACAACAGTTGGAGGGGCAAATATGGGTAGTGGTGAGGATAAGTTACCGATGATTTTNAACGGACACTATTTCCGTATACAACAGTTGGAGGGGCAAATATGGGTAGTGGTGAGGATAAGTTACCGATGATTTTAAGTGGTGACTTTAACGTCAATTTCAGCTTAGAAAATTCTGGTCCACTAATCAACTATTTGCACGAGGATTANTTTTAAGTGGTGACTTTAACGTCAATTTCAGCTTAGAAAATTCTGGTCCACTAATCAACTATTTGCACGAGGATTAAATTTATCCATAAATAACGACCCTACTGTATCTATAACACGACACGGCACCACCATTGATGCTATACTTACGCGAGATTTGAATAACGTTTGTATAAGACTATTTGTATCGTATTTCAATTATAAAAAACCGCTTGTAACTCACATGCCCATTCAATCACTATCAGAAAAACCAATGGAAATATATTAATTTAAATTAAATATATTTGACTCAGTTTTATATGACAACGAATATTTTACTATTTTTTTAAACTGTATAAAATAAATACTATTATAATTTAATTATGTTCTTTAATCAAACCTTTATTAATTGTATTTAATGTCGTTCTTCGGTCATTTTATCGTTTTTGCTACTTACATAAATTATTTGCATACGTAATAAAATCTTATTTTAGTCACGCCAAAGAAGTATAACTTCAAACGCGCTTACATAAGTACACGCACTAATTTTTTTTNTAAAATCTTATTTTAGTCACGCCAAAGAAGTATAACTTCAAACGCGCTTACATAAGTACACGCACTAATTTTTTTTATTTCTGGTGATTAATATGATATATAAAAGTTATTTACTGAAATATCAAGTAAAAAGCTTTGAGTTAATCATAGTGAAACATCCTGTGTTATTCAGCAAAAATGTATGAAATATTCATATTTGTAGAAAGGTCTAAACTCACCAAAAGTTTCTGAATGATCATTTCCCCAGCCTAAAACGTAACATATTTTCTAAAGAAATTCTGTTAACCTTTAAATTTAAGCACCTGAATATGAAACTTTGAATTACTTTAAGTCCGCTGTCGCTAGAAACGTCATTTATTCAGGAGATATCTGATTATAAATATCATACCGAAATATTTAACATTTTTCACCATCATTAAACGGGCATAAATAAATTATATGAATTGAAATTTTCCTTGGTCATTTGCTTATAAAACTTATAATTTCCAAACTATGTGTGTGTGTATATATATGTATATACACACACACAGCATGTATCTATATACTGTGTGTAGAACAGTCTTAAGTCACTTGACAGGAAAACTTTGAGTGTATTTATTTATTACTATGATATCTGTTTCAGAAATCCGAAAATAAAGGGAAAAAAGTATTTCTTAATGTGTTTATGTTGAAAAGAAGTGATATTTGAGGTTTCCGCATTTCGTATAGCGTATGTTATCTGAAAAGGTAATAGCGCGTACCATAATTCGACCGCCTTGTCTTGTGAACACGGTGGAGTGGGGCTCCTTTATCCGCAGTCTCCTCGGGAGCATCTCTTGCCTTCAGCCTCCCCGGGCCGAGAGCGCTGTCAGCGAATCCATTCATTACTCAATCAAGACGAGATTTAACAAAATAATGCCGGATCCTCCATTGTTGATGACGTCGACAGGAAAGTTGTTGACTGGAATTAAGCTGCTCTTCGGCTCCCCCCTCCCTCCTCAACTCCTCCCGGACTTACCTGCGCCACGTTTTGCGCTTACTTTGCAACATTTAATCGCAGCCCACCCCCTTCTCATTTCCCCTCTTCCATCAAGAAACAAATCCTCAGACTCGTGCTGGAAGTTCGGAGCAGCTTCCGACTTCATCTGCAGGGCGCATCACCGACGGTTCATTGAACACTGCACAAAGAACCATACAGCCTACGTAAAATATTATATTGCTTTCTTTTTTACAACTAAAACATCTATTTTTTTGTTCTTGTTTTCGAACTTTTAAAAACATTTGTGCGTTATAAATTGTAATTTTAAGACGCATTGAGGGAAAAAATAGAAGACACTTTTTTTTAAAATACCTTGAGCGAACGAAATAAATGTAAAGTTAAGGGAAATATACTAATTGTAAACATTTAATTACAGTTTATATTATAAAATGATTCATATAATCAGAACACATTATCAGTCAATGTTCCCATCGTACAAAAAAAATCGTAACACACACACATATATGTATATACATNGCATCACCGACGGTTCATTGAAATACAGGCTGCCAATATTTAATTTCTTTTGTACACTGCACAAAGAACCATACAGCCTACGTAAAATATTATATTGCTTTCTTTTTTACAACTAAAACATCTATTTTTTTGTTCTTGTTTTCGAACTTTTAAAAACATTTGTGCGTTATAAATTGTAATTTTAAGACGCATTGAGGAAAAAAATAGAAGACACTTTTTTTTAAAAATACCTTGAGCGNTTTTTTTTAAAATACCTTGAGCGAACGAAATAAATGTAAAGTTAAGGGAAATATACTAATTGTAAACATTTAATTACAGTTTATATTATAAAATAATTCATATAATCAGAACACATTATCAGTCAATGTTCCCATCGTACAAAAAAAATCGTAACACACACACATATATGTATATACACATATATATACATATATATATATATATACATATATATATTCAGATTTAGTACACATTGTCGCAACTGTAAAATAAACATGTCAAAATATTAGTTACATTTTTGTTTTGCAGCAGATTAGTTATTTTATAGGTCGACATATCGGTGTAATGAAAGTGCGGAAATTAGACATTTAAATATACTCCAAGTTACAAATAAGCTTTGAACATCTAATTATTTTAGTAAATTATGTTATACTGTTAGTTAACTGCATTCGATCCAGATGTATTTTTACTGCCCAGCTATTGTCAGACTCTCACATACATTCTTTATTACAAACACGGAAGTATGACGTAATTAGAAACAATTATTGTCTCACCTCTTGTAGTATAATCTGAATTATGAACATGTGCGAGGGTATTGTGGCCCGGCTGCTTGTCACTGCGAGCGTAGTTTGCGTAGCAGCCGCTAGGTGGCTGTCAAACTCAANGAGGGTATTGTGGCCCGGCTGCTTGTCACTGCGAGCGTAGTTTGCGTAGCAGCCGCTAGGTGGCTGTCAAACTCAAATGTCGTTGGGGAAATAGCTAAGGAATGGTATAGGCGCCCCTTAGTGGTCAGCCTAACTATCCTTCGCAGAAATATAACTTATGTTTCGCTTGGTAAGTCACATCGTAGTGATAAATCTAACCAACACATTACTTTGAATTATTTTTTTGGTACTGCCTTACTTTTTAATGGAGAATCGAATGGAGGTGCTGTTAGTTTCAAACGTCTTGACGGTTGCTGTCCCTCCCTGTTGCTTTCAGCACGGACCGGTCAGCGCACTCGTGACCATAGAATAAGGATGAGGTAGACCGCTTATTCGTCTTCTGCGCATGTACCCAACATTGACCTACCCCAATCATACACAACTGTCANCGCTTATTCGTCTTCTGCGCATGTACCCAACATTGACCTACCCCAATCATACACAACTGTCAAAGTCACGTGGTCGACAATGATGAAAGTGTTTGTTTACGTCTTAATTTTTAAATGACAAGCACTATTATACGAATAAAATACTTTTTCCCTATTTTAATTTAATCAAACTGCATTGCAAATTTGTTAGAGGAAGTATGCATGCATCTCAAACCATTGGTTTAAAAATCAGTTTTCTAACCTAAAATGCAAACCAGGCCGTTTTCGCTAGACGTGTTGGCAGAAAAGCAGTTCAATGTTGGGACACNAGGATGAGGTAGACCGCTTATTCGTCTTCTGCGCATGTACCCAACATTGACCTACCCCAATCATACACAACTGTCGAAGTCACGTGGTCGACAATGATGAAAGTGTTTGTTTACGTCTTAATTTTTAAATGACAAGCACTGCTATGTGAATAAAATACTTTTTCCCAATTTTAATTTAATCAAACTGCATTGCAAATTTGTTAGAGGAAGTATGCATGCATCTCAAACCATTGGTTTAAAAATCCGTTTTCTAACCTAAAATGCAAACCAGGCCGTTTTCGCTAGACGTGTTGGCAGAAAAGCAGTTCAATGTTGGGACACGGATATTGGTTGTGCGCAGCCAGCGAGATCGGTCTTCCTCATGTTTAATCTATGCTTGTGACGGGGCCGTTAACGCGGCACGGCCCGGCACTCGTCGGACAGCTACTAACCGTTATGAAAACATTTGGCTCGGGGAAAGAGTACTACGCTACGATACGTTTCGGTCCATTGCGTGACGTATTGAAAAATAAACTTAAGCACGTAGGAAACATTACTTAAACACCAGTACAACAGTTTACATCGTAATCACAACTGTGATATATATTTTTAAAAATTTTCACCACAAAAGAAACGTAGGCTGATTGAGCTCTGTAAGTTAGCGTCCTTCTAACGTTTTGGGCGGCCTATTTACATGTCATAGATCACATGTGCAATATAGTCATATACACATTGACATAGGTGGACATTTTCAGTAATGCGCAGATTTCAAACAAGAAACTCGCATCGGCTTATGTTTAAGAAAAAGCTACTAGCGTTGTAATTACAAATGTAAGTTTGTAATTATTAGTTCTTATTATGGGTTTCGCACTTGGAAATAAATTAAATTAAAAATAATAATTATTTTAAAATAATAACATTTTCATTTAATTTTCAACCAAATAATTCACTCGTAGACATCACATTTCCTATTATGTTGAACCTTAGATTATATTAATATATGCGCGACTTATACAACTTTTTTATTATGTAAACCTCATTATACCAGAGAGCTGTCTTCTTATAATTATGAATGTACTTACATATGGTCACGTGTGGTTTACACAATCTAGTATTCACTCTCGCAGTGGCATGACTGTGTTGGTACAAATACCGTGTTTAACGAGGAACATATAATTCGTAAATTTGTCACCTGATGTTAGGTTATTACACAGCTTCAGTGAACGTAATTATGTAATTTCAAACGCATATCATTTCTAGCATAGACATTTACCATCTATCAAGGAATTTTTCAAGCAGACGCTCATTGATACTACATTGGCTACTTATGTGCATACACGCGTTCTGTGTATCACGCTGGTTTCACACACTGCGTGTCTGTGTGTGTATGTATATCTTCATATATACTCATATATATGAGTAGGTTATNATTTCAAACGCATATCATTTCTAGCATAGACATTTACCATCTATCAAGGAATTTTTCAAGCAGACGCTCATTGATGCTACATTGGCTACTTATGTGCATACACGCGTTCTGTGTACCACGCTGGTTTCACACACTGCGTGTCTGTGTGTGTATGTATATCTTCATATATACTCATATATATGAGTAGGTTATNCACGCTGGTTTCACACACTGCGTGTCTGTGTGTGTATGTATATCTTCATATATACTCATATATATGAGTAGGTTATTTAAAATTTATTTTGCTGCTCTTTTAGGTAATCAACAATTGTAAAATTAAAATGAGGAACATGTACAGTCCAACTTAGACGAGTGTGTGTCTACATTGACAACATAGTACTTACTAACATTCACAATGAATAACCTATTTTTTTATGTTAAACTTATGTTGTAAAATGTGTGATTTAATACACAATGTCACTGCAAGTACGGCGAATCAAACGTTTGTCATAATGTTATGTATTACATATTACATTGATCAAAATGACCAAGATAGCGAAAATTTGTGCGAGTGAATTGGCACAGTTCGCAGCTCACCAATGTTAATTGGGGGCAGATTTGTGTCCGTATGAAAGTCAAATAACTATAGCGATGTTGTCATGAACAATGCAACACGCACCGCTGGTTATAAATAGGTTTGTTGCCATCAAACGGTAAAACAATATCCAAAATATTTAGATTCTGGGTGGTCTTGTAGAAGGTATGTGGTGTGATAATTCAATTCACCGAAGGGCCTTAATGTCAGACTTATTGTAAGATGGTTTCACTGCTTAGTCATACCAATGAAAACGACATCGGCAATGCGGTAGAATAATACCTATCCTCTCAATCAGTAGACATTTGGAAAATGTGTGGCAGCCACAATGTATTTTGTTATAATTAACCTCACCAAAAAATAGTTTTTGTGGGAAATAGTGTACAGTTTAATGTCCTCTACAAAACAGTTGTAATAACTTAAAATAGTTTTCTGTGCACTATGAAAATTGGTAAGGTTCACTCCCCCCCCCCCCCCNACCCTAATTTCATATGGTAATTTACCTGTTTTTTTCCGGGAGTTATCTCTGCTTCGTCATGTTTTACTGTGCTGTGCTTGCGACATCTGAGAATATACGATATCCTTATGCCTCTATATAAAGCTGCTCTTTTAAGTTACTTTATTTATCGGTACGCGCAAACATTTAGTCTTTGCTTCGTCATCACATGATCAAATTACTTTTTTAATCACCTCTCGTTCTCTACTGTGTATCACATTCTGGGCTGGCCGCGTTTCTCCATCGCGACCGCGGCACGCACTACTGGAGAGACTGCGGAGTAATGTTTTTAGAATGGGTATTATCACAGTGACGCCCACGGCTGATAAGCCTGTTTCCCCTCCTCCTAGATTTTCCCTTCGTCCCTTCGTAGCTTCTCCGTACCCCGTAATCACCTCCGAAATAGCCCTCATGAGACTTGGAGCGGACAGTATAGCTTTTTGCGTAGATGTCATGTGGACACCATTATGAATGATTTTTGTTCAATTCACCAGTGTGGGTGATGCGGCCCACCTATGCCATATTACTTACAACTGGTGCATTGCCTACGCCTACCGGAATAACCGCTATAAAGTTTTCTCTTTATTTTCAGGCTTCCTTGTGGCCATAAAACAAGGAGGGAACTAAGAATAGTGGATTATGGATCCAGGAATCTCTGTCCAAGGGCACCCTTGAGGTGAAGTTAAGAGATTGCCAGTTCGTGAAGCAAGTCGCAGGCATGGTGTACCCAGGCGAATATTTCACTGTTATGTTTCTTATGAAAATAGGTGCTTCAGCTTAATGATTTCAGATACTGCGGGGACAATGAAATTCCCAAAGTTCGTCAAAGGAAAGTCGGTCGCTGGTGTTGGCAGAGTTTTTAAGATAGTAACCCTGATGTTGCAAAAAGGAAGGCCTAGAGACTGAACCCTGCTTGTAATGAAGAAATTAATAGGTTAATTGTAACAGATCATTTTTAGAAATGGAAGCATGGCAAAAGACACCATAAAGTGAGGAAAACTTAATAATCTGGTACAGCCTTTGAGAATCCAATGTTTGAATAGTTTGTGCAACAAACGTGTGATAGAAAATGAAAACATGGTTTGAAGTGAATTTTACGTGATAATAAAATAATTAAATTCAAGATGAAACATTCAGTTTTGCTACTCCACAAAAATTTCAACCAAAAAATTAATAAAAAACCAGATAAATATTTTAAGCAGTTGATTTATGAGAGTGAGTCAATCGGAATTCTGAGATTTGGATAAAATGTGTCTCAGATTGTTGGAAACCAAATTTATGAAAGTAGTCTAATTGTGAAGTCCACAATAGACGAATCATTTTTGCATGATTTCGTATGTAGTTATTTNGGCCTAGAGACTGAACCCTGCTTGTAATGAAGAAATTAATAGGTTAATTGTAACAGATCATTTTTAGAAATGGAAACATGACAGAAGACACCATAAAGTGAGGAAAACTTAATAATCTGGTACAGCCTTTGAGAATCCAATGTTTGAATAGTTTGTGCAACAAACGTGTGATAGAAAATGAAAACATGGTTTGAAGTGAATTTTACGTGATAATAAAATAATTAAATACAAGATGAAACATTCAGTTTTGCTACTCCACAAAAATTTCAACCAAAAAATTAATAAAATACCAGATAAATATTTTAAGCAGTTGATTTATGAGAGTGAGTCAATCGGAATTCTGAGATTTGGATAAAATGTGTCTCAGATTGTTGGAAACAAAATTTATGAAAGTAGTCTAATTGTGAAGTCCACAATAGACGAATCATTTTTGCATGATTTCGTATGTAGTTATTTTAGGCCTATAATTACGAATCACATAGCTTGCTAAACGAAGCAAACGTAAACGCCAATTTACATGTGCGATGCTATTTTTAGTAAATATATTATTTTGACACAAGCATACCACTTAGTATTTTGAACTTCGATAGTGGCAATGGTGGATTTTTAACATAGGCATATAGCATTGGTCCCATCGATAGGCTGGAATTCAGTGTGAAAATTTGTGTACAAATGTTCCGCTTTCAACATCATTATGTAAGGTATTATATACATACGTTGTGTAATATGTAAACAGTTTTATAAAGGATGTGTTACGTGTAACGCATCCGGGTGTACTAGATCGGCCCGCTTCAACTTTTCATATTCTAAATAATAAAACAAAAGTTTCTTTCTCTGTCATGGCAGCGGGCTTTGCTGCAAAAGAGCCAAGACACGCACATTCTTTCCCGTATTCCTGATGTTGCCCCTGAAATTTTTGAACTGTAAAAATATGGAGTCAAATCCTCTTCGCTTTCAACATATTTCCATACACAAGCCCCTCCGTGTATCCCCAGGAGTAAAGATGTATATAATTCAGGTCGAACCAGCACGTAAACGACCAAGCAAGAAGACCATATCCAGCAAACTACAATCTAGGAAACGTTGCATTCACGTGTTTTGTATGGTCACTGATGTGAGAAGCACAATAGTGATGAAAACTCATGTTCAACATGTTATGAAAAGCACATCACACAAACTAAAAGTCAGTGTTCTATCCGGGATATCCAAGCAGTGCTCCAGTCAAACGCAGAGACAACTTGTATTGCCCTGTGAACGTTTTCACATCGCTGCATTCACATATACGTCAGAAAACTCTGTTACGATCTAGGCTGCGTGTTACGAGGGGACCGAGACCCGGATACACGTTGTACATATCTGATGATAGCCCGGTGGTGGGTCGCTTCGACGGCGCTGTCAGCAGCTCACGCGGAGCGCCGAGACTACTGTACGGTGCGGGGCGAGGTTTCACTTCATCGATGCGTTGTGGTTTCCCTTATTTTACCCTCTGCTGGAGACTGCTGTTGGCGGCGTGGCGGGTGTGACGTCATGAAGAAACGACGATTCAACTCGATAGACGCTCTTACAACGTTTTCTGATATTCGAGAGACCTTATGTTGGGAAATGACTGTATAAAAAGGACGTTTTGCTGTGTTTCGGTGGGGAAGACTGGGAGATATTTACGCGAGGTGAACTATACGTTCTTTAAAAAAGGGAGGGGGTGGGTTTAAACGAATTTCATGTCCAAGTTAAGTACTGTAAAATTTCATATTGTAAATTTTCATAACAACATTAAAGTATTGGAGGGAAATGTGTAAATTTTGTGGGCAATATTATAACTTATTCATGTAGATATGAGGAATTTTATAATAATCAATTGTTATATGTCCGTGATGGTCGGTGGGTTTTTAATAGTATGCTTTTATAAATTCTGTTAAAGGAATTGTGTTCAGTATATGCATTTTACGTTCTGTCCTTTTTTGAGGAACTGTTACAAAAAATTATAATTTTTGCCCACATGTACATGAAAGAAAAATGGAACACTGTTTTGGAAACCAAACGCCAGTCTTCTCTCAGCTGTCTTGCCTCCTGGCGGTTGCGTTTTATTTATATTCTGCTGCCCAAATTTGAATTTAAGAGTAATTAATGGAAAACTACTGATTGAAGAGAGATGCGCGTTCTGTGCCTCACGTGTCGGAAAGCCTCCGTCACATTCCCGCCAAAATATCAGCGGTTGTAATTTGTCATGTATTCATAAAATAAAATTCGTACTTAAAAGTTCCCACGGTGTGAGGAACGTGTGTCTTAGGTCCATGTGTGAGTAATGCGGAAGTTCATTGCTCCGCAGCGTGGAGCATAAACTGCGAAATAATTACGGTTTAGGTTGGACTTAACGTCTCATTGACAGCGAGTCGTTGGAGGTAGAGCACATTGCTCAGAGACACAGGATAGAGAAGGTAATCGGCCATGATTACAAGGACCCATCTCCCGGCAGTCGGCCGGGGTGATGTTGGGTAACCGTGGGAAACCGAAATCAGTTTGGCGGGACCGGGAGTGGTACCCGGCCACTCCCGAATGTGATTCCGTTTCACAACAGCGTCACCATGCTCGGCATTATCGGTCTGTTGAAGCAAGAATACAAGTGGTTATGCGGTAGCGAACCAATTTGTTCCAAGTGTTGTAATCTTACATTGCAAGGGTGAGATCTGTACTCTAGCAGCGTTCTCCGTACTGTCCACAGTGACACTCCAGATTCCTTAGTAACGCGGCCTGTGTTCGCGTGAGATCATTCTCCACCGATTCCAGGATCCTTGGGCCATGCTCAGTTGTGATGCCTGGTAAACTTCTCAAGTTCCGAATTCGTGCTGCCGGAACAAACAACCTTCTGAAGCAGAGTTTCCTAACCTTTTTCAGCAACGGACCTCCACTTATTTCACTCACTTCAGTCAGTCTCGCACACCGCCCGCTGGCGCACGATCGTCGTGCTAAGTAAGCGTAGCGATTACGAGACTTTTGGTGGCATTTATTTATTATTATTGTTAAGTAGTCCAGAGATGAGACTGCGGACCCCCATACATATACTCGCGGCCACGGGTTAAGAAACACTGTTAAGGATGCACGACGGTCCGAGAGCGTCTCGCGGTACAATGGCACCGCAATACCTGGCACCGCAATACCTGGAACTACAACTTGCTCACTCAAAAATAATGCCAGCTCACGAGTGCTAAATCCGTCCATTATTGTGCTTCCAAGTAAGGTACATTGGATCTTTTGTGAAGCCTAGCGCTGATAAATGAAGTTACGAAACTGTTGCAACTAAAAACCATTTTCCTCGTAAAGATGCACACGACTATTGAAACGAAGTGGCAACTCTATCAAACCTGGAAAGTTCATGCCCTTGGAAAATGGCTTTCAGGAATAGTAATGACAGAAACAGTTGCATTTCGTTCGTAAAAAAAGCAGTGGTATCCCGAAAATATTGGTAACAATATAACCTAACAGGAAATTATAGATTGTTTTTNCGTGAGATCATTCTCCACCGATTCCAGGATCCTTGGGCCATGCTCAGTTGTGATGCCTGGTAAACTTCTCAAGTTCCGAATTCGTGCTGCCGGAACAAACAACCTTCTGAAGCTGCGTTTCCTAACCTTTTTCAGCCACGGACCTCCACTTATTTCACTCACTTCAGTCAGTCTCGCACACCGCCCGCTGGCGCACGATCGTCGTGCTAAGTAAGCGTAGCGATTACGAGACTTTTGGTGGCATTTATTTATTATTGTTAAATGGTCCAGAGATGAGACTACGGACCCCATACATACACTCGCGGACCACGGGTTAAGAAACACTGTTAAGGATGCACGACGGTCCGAGAGCGTCTCGCGGTACAATGGCACCGCAATACCTGGAACTACAACTTGCTCACACAAAAATAATGCCAGCTTACGAGTGCTAAATCCGTCCATTATTGAGCTTCCAAGTAAGGTGCATTGGATCTTTTGTGAAGCCTAGCGCTGATAAATGAGGTTACGAAACTGTTGCAACTAAAAACCACTTTCCTCGTAAAGATGCACACGACTATTGAAACGAAGTGGCAACTCTATCAAACCTGGAAAGTTCATGCTCTTGGAAAATGGCTTTCAGGAATAGTAATGACAGAAACAGTTGCATTCCGTTCGTAAAAAAAGCAGTGGTATCCCGAAAATATTGGTAACAATATAACCTAACAGGAAATTACAGATTGTTTTTNCGTTCGTAAAAAAAGCAGTGGTATCCCGAAAATATTGGTAACAATATAACCTAACAGGAAATTACAGATTGTTTTTCTCTAACATCAATAATAAAACATTTTTACGATAATTTAAAGCGTATAATTTAAAAACGTGGCATGTTTGCCATTTCCATACCTTACTTCTCGTTAATCCATCCAGATCTGAACTATCGATTTTTATTTCCAAAATTGTATTGTTAATTCTTCGTGCTAATTTTTTTTATTACTGCATTCGTACCAATTGCCAAACTGTTGCGCACATTCTGGTGAACATGAATTTATTTACGTATTGAAATTTCGGGTATTAATAGCGACGCAAGATCGTCCAATATTACAAGTTTGACGCAATTATATTATTTAAAACCCGACACACAAACTTGATTTCCTCTGCAGCCAATTGTAAAACGTATAGGTAACGTAAATCCAGTACTGCTTAGTGCATCATGATGTCATAATATAATTAAATATGAAACAATTAAGGAAACATTTTCAAGTTTTCTTATACTTTTATTTTACATTGCAAACTACCATAATAATAACAACTATTTGGTGGAGATTATTATAAGCATGTATAAAAATATCTAATGTTTATGTACCATTTAGTGATTGCATTCAGCTGAAGAAATTTATTTTAAAACGTTATATAAGGCAATGCTCTATATTTAATTAGAAAATATCACGATAGTCTCTTATATACTAAAACAAATACTTTAATGTCTCTCAGAATTGTAAATTTATATGCCTAAATAAAGGAATTAATTTCATCGCTAAACAATTCATTTAAAAGTTATGAAATCAGATCAAATTATTCTTAATGAATTCTTGGGTTTTATGACTATCAGTTCATCGGTTTTAGATTCTCATTACTTCTATGAAAATTCCTGAAAGAATAAATAAACTTTTTGGCTTAGTTTACAAGATGAAGTTCGAATAAATTACTTCGGGCGTAGAAAACAAGGCACTGCAGAGTTTAGTAACAGTTAACACCTGATCAATTTTGGTAGTTACATCAACAAGTTACTGTAAAGAAAAGAGAATTATTCTTACTCTTGCCCCAGAAATTAAAATGTTATAGCCAAGGTGTTTCACTGAAATAATGCTATGTATATCCTGTTCGCAATGAAGTACGTGTTTTACTAAAGATTTTATATAGTTTTGATAAATTTAAAAATCATAAAAATTCTGACAATTTTACTGTTTTTCAACTACCTTCACAGAGATCATTTCTATAAATAAAATTATGACAACATTAACCTGGTTGTCTATTCTCTATTAAGTGTAAATCTTGTCGGCTACAAAATTAAATTTTACCGTTCCTAAATAATGGTTTTGTAATGGTGGAAACATACCCTACACAAATTTTACTTCTTACTATAAACAAGAAAAATATGGTTCATCGATGGAATATGTATGTTGCTCACAACGTAGCGAATGTAGAAGGCGTGAGCCCAAGGATTTCTAGGCAGGATGAAAATTTGACAGTTTGTTATTGACTTAATAATGTTTGAAAATGAGCCATACACAACTACTTAAATTTTTTTATAAATATTAGAGGGAATCTAAATCCATTTTATCACTTAAGTAATTTAAAATAAATGGGCGTCGCACCCACTTATTTTACGTAATTCTCGTACAGAAATTGGTGACATTTCCTATTTTAGGTTTACTAATACAGAATCACTACATCAATGCATTACTCGGGAGTCTAACCCTAAACCTCTCGCGCCGTAAGCCGGTACGCAACCAAATGCACCACGGATGTCGGCTCCTATTGCACTACAGAAACTGTTAAAATATGATCGCAACTGTGTGTGATAACATCACGTGTGTGTAGATCTCAAGAATGTGACTCTTTTTTTTTTGCGGAGTTATTACCTCAGATGAATATTTAAACAAAATATCCCATTTAAGCAACAGAGTTTGCGTGACAAAGAGAGAGAAAAAGAAAAGAGTGGGATTCTTTCGTTAGCTGCACATCGGGGAACGGCTCTGTGCACCAGTGTGAATTGTAAGTTGAATATTATAATTTATCTCCCGTAATTACGTTTTACATATAACCCTTGCAATTAAAAACCCCACGAGCATGTAACTGGAATTATTTGCACTGCAGAACGCTAATTTGTCGTGTTCGTGGCGACGACGAGGTGAAGTCGGAAATTGTTCGCTTTGAAACTGCGTCATGGCACAGTTTCGGAGTGTCGCGAGTAACCAAATGATCGGTAACCCACTACAGTCTTGAAATTCCCTCCGTATTTGGTCTTGCACGTGTCCAACGGAGCAATTTTTTTTAACTTTAATTCGTTTTGAAAAGCAAGTCATTCATTACGTAAACATATATTTTAGCCAGCTGTTTTTGCAAAGAATGGGCTTCTTATAATATGTATGAGCTGCATAAAGTTCAACTCAGTTGACGGTTAAACTGCGGGTTGTCACAAAAAAAAATAAAGTGCCTGTTTTGTCGTAGTAACGTTTTAAGTGAAGTGTGCGATATTAAACGGGTGGAGTGAATGAGTCGAGTTGAGAGATTTAGGCGGTTCTTGACCACGAGGTCTTGAGAGTCGTCGAGGGTGAAACGTGGTGAGAATGGAGCAGTGCTGGAATGAAAAGGGCGTTGGAAACGGGAGAGCCTCGAGTAAACTCGCCGACTAGCGGCATCGTCCGGGCACGATTCAGGGGTGGAAGTACCGAAGTGGTTAATTGACTGAGTTGCCTGACTTTCGCGCAGAACACCATAAAAGTACAAATAAACAACGAGGAATTGTTCGGAATCGGTTACGCTCGCGCATTTCCGGAAGGGTCGGCATGCGCGACGGCATAACCCGGGATATCCGCCCGCATATTCAAGCAGAACGAATGCAACCGCCACGGGCTTGTGTGACCGTTGTGAGCCGCGAGTAATAATGCTGGGCATTTGTTTATTTTAATTACGCTTCCCCCCGGCGTCGTCCGCTGTCCAATATCCGCAGCGCGGGTGCACGAGCCCCCAGTTTATCGACAGCAGAATGTTTTTAATTG
>NQII01000502.1:384414-395619 GCA_002778355.1 Clitarchus hookeri
GGGGGGGTTGGGGGTGTGTGGGGGTTGCAGACGGACGGATGCCTGCGTGCGACCGCGCGTATAACGCGACACTGAAACAATGCGATCAGCAGCTGTGTTTGCGGTCGACGCCGAGTGGAGGGGGAGGAGCCATCTCCGGCCCGAGTCGGGGCTGGTGGCGCCGCGTGGCGGTCGCGCTGCCAACTAACTTTCCGAGAAGATGCGCGCACGCGCAGAGAGGGTAACGCCGACCAACAGACGGCTAGGAAAAACGATCACCGACACCGCCTTAAACAACTAGCAATATAAATATAAAATAGTAGAGCTCTGTTAGGTACGTCGTACACTTCCCTGCAGAAGTTCTACGACAATTGGTGATATTCCGCTTACAGCTGCGTAGGTAACCGCAGTGAGCGTACGTCACTAGTGGTCTTAAAAGGGGCATCAGGCCCGCCATCTTGGATTTTTTTTTTTTTCCGCTACTAGCTGCAAATGTTAATTTTGGATGGATTTATTCAGATGTCATGACATAGGTTGTAACTTAATGCGTTTTCTGAAATCTGTTCAGTTCTACTGCCGTATCTATTATGACCTCTGCAGTCACTCCCATAAACTAACACATTATTTTACATCGGCTGTTACAAGTTATAAAAAATCAAATGCAGAGCAACTGTAACAATTCAAGAACATTAAGGAAGCTATTATTCATGCTTTGTCGTGTCAAAATTGGTAATTCGCCTCCTGAAATCGAATCTGTAGCGGAAAATCTATACGAATAATTTCGCAAGGACTGACCCCCCCCCCTCCCCCCTTTAGGCTCCCGCTTACCTGGAGCTTTTTTTTCTTCCAAATTTGAGGCCGAGAATCGCGGAAGCGATAAGGGCGACACTGCCACGCGCATCAAGTGCGCCATCGCCGCTAAGCGCAAGGCTCTGAACTGACGTGCAGTGTTCTCGTCGCACGGCGTGTACCTATGGGACTTTCAGCTGTCACCCTATTATTTTATTGGTGGAAAGTCTGTACGAAGGTTTAGTGCAGGGCCCTCAAGTAGTTTCCTATGTATCTGATGCGTATATTTTAAACTACAGCACTTTGAAGAAGAAAAAAAACCGTTGTTAGCCATTTTAGAGTACTCTGAAATGATGTTTCTAATGAGCATGTCATATTGAAAGCATTCAACAGCCCCTCGTCTGGTGTGGGTGTTCTTTTCGTAGAACAGCAGATTGGACGCACGTTGGATAGTTTAATGTAAAAACGTACATTGCAAACATACTGCAACGCAGTTCAAGCACCAATTAGGCGGCAGCCTTAAGGGGCTTGTATCCATTCCATTTTAGATTTTTCTTACAAATCTTAGTAATGAAAATCTATGATCAGACAAATTAAAATTAAAGCTAGACATGACGGAGAGGACTACTTAACGAATTTTGGGGGATTTACAGTGTTTCAACTATACCTGTATTTACCCATGTGGAATTTATATTATTAAATAATTTAAAAAAATCGATTACGGTTACAGATATGAAACTAATAATGTAAGAAAACTACGTTTGAATTCAAAATAACTGTTAAAATGTTTCCCATGCCTTGACTAGCTTCGTTTTCAAATATTGACTCCGAAAATTAAGTTTCGTAAATCCAAGTCGGCAAGGATACACCCCTCTTGACAACTAGCAATATCAATGGCGTGTGGTGAACTGTTGCAAGGCTGGTAGCTGTACACTTCCACCTGTAAAACGTAGTTCAGTAGGTGACACCACAGGACTTGTATAAGGGGTCTCTAGCCTGCTCGTTGTGAGTGGTCGGAAATAATTTCCCTAGACTCCGCAGTGGTTATTGGATCCGGCTGCGTGCACGGAGAATGAACAAGCAAGCGCCAGCTTACCTTGCAGTAGTGCACCTCACGCCACTGAGCGATATAAAAATAAAATACTGCAGCTCTGCAGGTTTGCACTAACTACTTGGTGCGTTGTACACTCTCGTGCATAGGTACAGTCTATTCGCGGTTTCTTCACACTTTTTTTAAAACCAGACCTTTGAAATGTAGGACGTGCTTGGTTTTTTTTTTCTTCCCCTTAAACATGCCAGGTATCACAAGCTTTTTACACTCCTGTTTACATAAAATTATCTTATTTTAGATTAAATGAAACTTTTACTCAGATTTTATTTATTAGTTATAATTTTTTATTTATAGTTAATAAAAATAAAAAAAAACACAGAGAAAATAGTTGTGTTGGTAATGCCTGGTGAGAAATAATTCTCATGAAAGAATGTTGTTAAACTGAGTGCGCACGAATACAGTGCGTTGTCCCTTTGGCGTATTTTTCTGGACCTGGTTAAGCTTTGTTTGCACGAGGCGGACGAACAGCTTGAAAGTAGCTCTTCAGCAGGAAGTTGCCACGAACGGACTGTAGACACGAGTCGCGTACGTCTCTGGTGGTCTTAACACAGCATTGCAACGCTCAAATATCCGGATTTGTTTTTATTAAATACAATTTAATTAATTTTGCTTAAAATAATTTTGTCATTTTTTGATAGCGTTCTTTATGAGCATATTCACTGCTGAATATGACTAAAACTTATATACAGAAAAAAACATCCACATAAACACTTCCTATACGTAATATTTAATGCTAGCGAATGCCAAAAGCATAATAAATGTCGTCGAAAACACTATAAGTAGCCAATGATAAGCATTAACCAATAACTTGGAAGTTTTCAAGGAACTTTGTATTCCCACTAGTAAAGCAGCTCTTGGTAATTAATTATTTGTGTATTTCTACGTTATATATGCCCTCACGGTTAATTAAAACACTTATAAATACTCTATAAATACTGTAAGAACTCATTTCTGAAGAATAATATTCCGTTTTCGATCTTACAGTTTCACGAAACCAGTGCATCAAGTTGGCGGAACAGCATCTAGTTAAGGATGTTGTGTACATAACCGCTGTAAATAAAACATACTTCGACAACTACATATCAAAGCAAAAAATTTTACGCAGAATATACTTGTCAACGAAATCGATTTTTTGAAGTTGTACTTCTTTTGGCGCGTTGAGGGTAAAAGTTTAGCGTGCAACAGAAGTTGCGCGCGCACAGTGTAACGAAATTCGACAGTGAACGTGGTAGGGGTATGACCCAACGCGCATGCGCTTATCTTCTAGCTATATACAAACGCAAGGTACACAACATAGCACGTGGTTATATTTAAAACCGACAGAAAATCAGTTCATGTAATAAGCAAATTGAAAAAACACTTCATTAATATAGTTTGAATTCAATTATAATAAGGGACAAGATCTTAATGAATATAAGCGTGAAATGGTAATATACGTTATACAATTTTATTTCAGTCATGCCAAAGAAGTATAACTTCTAACCCACGTGCATAAGTACATGCACCCATTTTTTTTTATTTTTTTTTAGTCATCTGACGTGGCTTAACGTTTACACTCGAGCCCTTCCGAAAGTTCTTGTAAACAGAGGAAAATTAAGTGCAGCAGCCCCATTCCGTCAGAAGTCAGCTCATGTTACTTTGAAGCTTACGGATTACGTCTCTACGACCCGATGCACGACTAATGCTGCGAGCACCATTTTTGTGTGAACTGTAACGTTGTGCTAGGAGAAAGATACTGTAGCTTTCGATGGATGGTCAACGTGTAGACAAGCCCACAACGAGAACNGTGCAGCAGCCCCATTCCGTCAGAAGTCAGCTCATGTTACTTTGAAGCTTACGGATTACGTCGCTGGACGAAAGGTCGCATCTTTTCGCGTCGCTCCCGTATAACGACCCGATGCACGACTAATGCTGCGAGCACCATTCTTGCGGAATCTGTAACGTTGTGCTAGGAGAAAGATACTGTAGCTTTCGATGGATGGTCAACGTGTAGACAAGCCCACAACGAGAACGTTTTCTATGAAGTCCTGTACTTATGTATTTATCCGGTGATATGTCTTGACACTCATTGTTCATTGCCGTTCGTGTAAGAGCAAAACAGGGTCCTTGATTGTCATGTTTACAATGCCGCAATAATCGTGTAAAGCGGAAGTGGGACTGGTGATTTTTCGTTTTCAACTATCGGCATGTCTCAACCATTCGAAATGGGTAGATCGTATGGAGCTTGGATTAATTTAAATCACTTCGCGACAAAACTTTATTACTTGTTATTGAAAATTAAAGTTTGTTATAGGCTACCCTGCAGAACTACTCAACAGACTTTATGAAGATTGTTTGATTTCACTTTGATACATGAATTTCCTCATATGAGATAAAAATTGTAAAATAAAAAGAGAACACACGGTCATTGTTACATATGCAACAATAGTAACGGTAGAAGATAACGTTGGAATCCAAAATAACTATAAATTATAGTACTCTGTGACATAATATGATCGGTTTTAAAATATTGAATCTAAAAATTAATTTCTGTAGAAATATGCAAAAAACCAAAATCGTGACTTACTCTAAACCTTGATAGTTTGTTCATATGTCACGGGGTATTTAGTGCAGGGTCTCTACCCACACTTCACTGGGCCCAGTTACAGAGCTCGTTTCAGGTCGTTGGAGTCTCTAAATAGGCTAAAAAATCTCTTGGTGCAAGTGTTTGTATCGTTAATTATAAAGGTGTCAAACAAGTTTGTTTCACTCATAAATCTTTTGCTGACGGGTACGAAAGATTTCATGTCAACTCCATCCAGAGTTAGTCTATGTGATAAGACATATTGTGGATTTATTCTATTAATATTATATTTTCATATTTCTATCCTGGATTTGGGGAGAGTCATTTGGATATGTGCATATAACGCTTACATTTACGACTGTAATGAGGTAAAGTGCGTGCAGAATTCAATAAGAAAAACTCATCAGCTCGTGTAATGCTGAGCAAGGTTACACTGAATAAGAGCTAAAATAAAAACACGAAAGGTAAAGAATATGCAGGACTCGTGAAATTTCTCTAAATTAAGTTACTGCCCACTTTTGTGTCTGAAATGGACACCTCTAAGCAAAATATACCGCAATATAAGATGGCGGGAATAATAATTTCCTTTTAAAATTAGTTTGCTTAATGTCTGGTGGCTTGCGCAGAGAAACCAATGTCTCATTTTAAACTATACTATCATGAAAATAATATGGTCCAAAAAATACAACATAGACTTTCACATGTGGCCCATTTGACAGTAATGGCGAAATCAATACTTTAGTTGCATTCTTAAATTTTTTTTTTCTTTATTTCTCTGGTTTTGCGTTTTGGAAAACAGGAGTGTTGATATATTACACATGAGAATTATAGANGAAATCAATACTTTAGTTGCATTCTTAAATTTTTTTTTTTCTTTATTTCTCTGGTTTTGCGTTTTGGAAAACAGGAGTGTTGATATATTACACATGAGAATTATAGAACTGTCATATTTACCAGAAGCACACTGCAATTAATATAATTATTAATTCACTATACAGGTANGAACTGTCATATTTACCAGAAGCACACTGCAATTAATATAATTATTAATTCACTATACAGGTACTCGCGAAGCTAGGGTCACCCAATTGTTAAATGCTACTTCGAGATATGTAGTGACGTTGCGATAGTTAATTCTCAAAATTCATCAAATGTATATTTTTCCTTATAACTTCACATACAAAAGATTGTGACACCTCTTATGACACACAGAAATTTGTTCTGTTGTGCTTTAAATTATAAAATTCATGAAAAAGTGTTCTTAGTATGCGATAGCGATTTTTTAGTTTATTTACTTCCATAATGGTTTCAGAAACTAAGCACTGATTTTTTCCAGAGCATGCTTTTAGGCTATTTACTTTTTTTTTGTGCTTTCTTAATTCGGAAATGCTCGTCTTATCATACCTACTTTCTGCAAGATGTGACTAATTTTGTTTCCACATGAACAGTGCAAATTGTGCATAATTCGATAGAATGATCCCCAAAAACAGCTCAACCTCAATTGCAGAAATGTATGATTTCATGACTATTTCCAGGTAACGTAACTTAAAACCGNCCCCAAAAACAGCTCAACCTCAATTGCAGAAATGTATGATTTCATGACTATTTCCAGGTAACGTAACTTAAAACCGTTTTTTCATCCGAAATATTTTCCCTATTATAAATATCACACTCGCGTGTTTTTCAGATCTTCCACAAACGTCGTATCATGTATTTCATAAAGAAATAAAATTTCTAAGTCAAATTACGTAAACATTTTTAAATATTTCTACATGTTGATACGGCTCTTCTGAACGGTGAAATCCTTTCCGCAGGTAACACATTTATTTCAGTTTCTCTGTATTCATTAGTAAACACGCATAATCAGCAACGTGTGCCCACAGCCCATAATGTTAGTCCTCGTTTGCCAGCCAAAGCAGCTAATTAAAATATTAATAACGAGAGAAATGAAATGTTACAAAAATGTAACGAAATGTGTGTCAGCGACAACGTGACGCACAATGATAAACCAGTACACAAGGATATGCACCTACCCTTTTACAACCAGCCTCTTTGTATAGAAATAGGTGGGAACAACAAATTATATTTGAACTGAAAATTTAAATATATTAAATGCTGTTCATTACTATGATGATCTCACAACGTTCCTAAAACAAAATTACTCCTCATTCGTGAAAAGAAATTTTGGAGAAAATCTGCAAATATATTGACGACTAAAATAAAACTTTCGAGAATATTCACATTTTCTCCCCCGATGAGCACTTAAACAATTTTCAGTAGCAATTACCTCACAATAGAAGTATATTGGGCAGTACCTTCTATATTTGTACTGTCATTATTATTAAGGTTTTATTCCGTAAAATTAAGAGTAATTATANCCCCAAAAACAGCTCAACCTCAATTGCAGAAATGTATGATTTCATGACTATTTCCAGGTAACGTAACTTAAAACCATTTTTTCATCCGAAATATTTTCCCTATTATAAATATCACACTCGCGTGTTTTTCAGATCTTCCACAAACGTCGTATCATGTATTTCATAAAGAAATAAAATTTCTAAGTCAAATTACGTAAACTTTTTTAAATATTTCTACATGTTGATACGGCTCTTCTGAACGGTGAAATCCTTTCCGCAGGTAACACATTTATTTCAGTTTCTCTGTATTCATTAGTAAACACGCATAATCAGCAACGTGTGCCCACAGCCCATAATGTTAGTCCTCGTTTGCCAGCCAAAGCAGCTAATTAAAATATTAATAACGAGAGAAATGAAATGTTACAAAAATGTAACGAAATGTGTGTCAGCGACAACGTGACGCACAATGATAAACCAGTACACAAGGATATGCACCTACCCTTTTACAACCAGCCTCTTTGTATAGAAATAGGTGGGAACAACAAATTATATTTGAACTGAAAATTTAAATATATTAAATGCTGTTCATTACTATGATGATCTCACAACGTTCCTAAAACAAAATTACTCCTCATTCGTGAAAAGAAATTTTGTAGAAAATCTGCAAATATATNACAAAATTACTCCTCATTCGTGAAAAGAAATTTTGTAGAAAATCTGCAAATATATTGACGACTAAAATAAAACTTTCGAGAATATTCACATTTTCTCCCCCGATGAGCACTTAAACAATTTTCAGTAGCAATTACCTCACAATAGAAGGATATTGGGCAGTACCTTCTATATTTGTACTGTCATTATTATTAAGGTTTTATTCCGTAAAATTAAGAGTAATTATANATATTGGGCAGTACCTTCTATATTTGTACTGTCATTATTATTAAGGTTTTATTCCGTAAAATTAAGAGTAATTATACAGTTCTTTACAAAACTACGTACACCCCAAACGACTCACATTATTCTAAAATCTTAAATACGTGTTACTAAACTGCCGTTCATTAATTTTTTCACCACGATAACACATCCGTATGTCACAAATTAGTTGGAAACATTCTTATAATAATAAGTTCGAAGGCGTCCATAATTTTAAATCTGTTGACCTTATTTCAACTTTAATAAATATTCCTAGTTTATTACTCAAAATTTGTTTTACCGCATGTAATCATGAAATAGGGGGAGGTTGTAGCTATATTGCTCACATTTAGTGTAACACCCTCAAAAAAATTCGTAATATAATAACAAAAAAAAATATAACTTTTTGCAGCGAAATATTGTTTTTTGAGCTACACAAATACATCATTATATGGAAACAAAGCATAAACTGTGGTGAGCTACGTCTGTAAATACGACACACTTACAAAAATGTTAGGTCTGCAGGTAAATCCGTACAGCCATGGAGCTTTTCCAGTAACAGGGAAAATTATCAAAATTTAGATGCACTTTCCGCGTGTAAGTTGCTCTTTAACTGCAGTACTAGCTGTTATGGTGTGATCAGGCCTTAGCTGAACGGCTTGCCTGATCATACCTTCAAACATTAAACCTGGAAACGAGCGGGATTGCAACACCACCATTTGGTCGTCGATCCTTACGAAAGAAGACAGTTGCAGAAATCCCCTCCACCGGTCACTGAGCGGGGCCGCTGAACCACGCGCTTGATATAGGCCGGCGTAACACCCGGAACGTCTTCTTTCATCTTTAGTCCTTTGGACGACCCGACCAGCGAAGCAGACCAGGAAGATGGGTGTGTCCGGCTGGCGTTAACCGTCTTGCAGAATCACCCTCCGGCAACATTAACAAGGTGATGACTTTCCAGTTAGGTTTAATTAAAATGGCATGAATCATAATGTAATTAAATAATCATCTTGGTATTCAATATAAAGCTCCCCCGATCAATAGTCATTTAAATAGTAACTGTGTAATCTTCATGTAATAAAACCTCATCGGATACAGTTGTGCTCTACCGAATCATGAGTCTTTATTGAGCTACGTCCCTAACATACTTTCAAGTACGAGCTAGCTGAAAAGCTCGTTCGTAACATAGCGCACACCTCATGAGACCACACCTGACGCATCTGGCATGCAGTGCAGTCACATTGTCTTTTTGAGTTCTCTAAAAAAGTGTTTGAGACCACAGAAACCACACGTTGTATTTTCTTTATCATGCGATGAGTGTAGCGGCTTCCGTGGTGATGCAAACTTAATACATTTAAGCGCAATTTCATTTCCATTTTCATCTCGAGTCTCCCGTCCACTCTAGTTTCCATGAAAAATTACCCAGGCGTCAAAAAAGGGGTACCTAATTTTCGACGATGTCATCCCATGTAGATATACAGGATGATTATTAAATCATGGGACAAACATTGAAGGGTGGTAGAGCTCACTAAAACAAACAATTATTGTATAGGGATATATGGGCGGAAGTGACAAGTTGAGGCACAAACACAAAAATAACACATGAAATGAAGACGTTCTTTATTTAAAACGTCGCCGCTAAATACCTTTTTGCAGCAATATTTATAATAATTGCTCAAAATTGCTACCACTGACAGTAATGCAAGCTTGATAGCGTCGGTGGAGTGATTGCGAACGGATTCAAATACGCCGGGTATTTCACGCACGCGTGCAGCCGCACAGGATAGTCGAGTGACGAGGTCTTCAATGGAATCAAATGGAGTCACGTAAATGAGGGATTTCCAATGCCCCCATAGGAAAAAATCGAGACTCGATAAATCTGGCGATCGTGGTGGCCATCGGACTGGCCCAACACGCCCTCAACACCACAACGCGTCACTCCCGCCCATATATTCCTATACAATAATTGTTTGTTTTAGTGAGCTCTACCACCCCTCAATGTTTGTCCCATGATTTTAGAATCATCCTGTATATGCCTTATTGTTTTGGCTCGAAAATAACTTCAGAGAATGGAAAATGTTCCGTCAACCTAGATGAAGTTTCAGGAACATTTCCTGAAGATGGTTCTGGTTTTACAGGTTCACGCACAAATGTCTGGGTTGGAGCACGTTCACGGATGTTCAGTCACAACTGTGGTTTTGCCAGATGCAGGCGTATCATGCTTTCTTACCGACATGTTATCTGCGAAATGAACAGAGAACAGAAATGTACTACCAGGTAAGGACGATAGGTTAAATGTTAAATGGAAATATGTCTATACACTTGAGCCCCTAAACTGCATTGCTGACAGTCGCAGCTGAACGCCCGTGATACCACGTGTAACCAAATCCTCTTCTGTTGAGACACTTCCGTCTCTCGGATGAATTACTTTATACTTCTACAGCAAAAACTCTGTGATGTTCAGAAGATACAATGCCACCTACCGATGCGATTTTCTGAAATGAACTGACTGTCTTTTCATGTTGAAAATGGAATGCGCGAGTAGCAGCTCCCTGGAGGTTCACCTATCTGTGATGAGATGTGTTATTACATATGAGACAGGAAACTATATGTGCGAGCGGCAGAGGCCAGCTACATTATGCATAGGGTTGTTATTCTCGCGCTACAATATTATTACATAAAACAGACTTCATTTTGGCATAATCGGGTAGTTCTGTGCTTAGTAGTTGTAAACTCTGCTGATGTTGCAATGACCGGGGTAATTGCCAGATGAATTATTATAAGTGATAGTCGGACTTCGTTCGCCATTATGACATTCTGTCGAACACTTCGAAAGGTATCTAGGAATTCCTTTGTGTGCACTTAATAAGTATTTTCTTTCTACACGATAGTCTTTTGACTTGAGTTTAAAAAATTAACCCGGAAAACAACCCTATACAACAATGTTCAGTGTCCGCTAACTTTATTACGAAGTGTTCCCGTACATTGGTATAGTAAGCAAATGCAATCATTTTGGACCGCTGAACAGGGTGCCACTCGTACGTTACATATTTTTCGACAACGTCCAACTACGACTGGTTTCTATTCCAAAATATGTTATTTCGTGTGTTAAGTTTCTTCTTTACATTGAAAATCCCATGCGACTGTGACAGTGCTACAACGCCGTATGCCCTAATATTACTTCAGATTATCACCTACCTCCACACAATTCATTCACATCCCCGTACGCACAATGGGGTGACACGCGCATGCATTAGTCAAGTTTGCAAACATCCTTTCTGCCATAAAAAATAATTTCTTGTTCTCCGTTGACAGAAAGATGGTAGTATTTTCGGGAATTCAGTCATCTTGCAGAAGTTTGCAGCAGCCGCTGGAAACTTAGGACCGGAAGTAGTCGCGGACATCCTGCTGGAAGGCCAGGGAGTAGTCGCTCGCCGCAGTCAAAGCAGCAGTGGCACGGCCATGGCGGCAGTCAAACAGCGAGGTCAATAGTT
>NQII01000502.1:395636-436435 GCA_002778355.1 Clitarchus hookeri
GGGGGGGGGGGAGAGACGCGCCGCATTAACGGACGCGCGGCCACGAAGTAATTGGAGGGCAATCGTCACCCCCAGAGTGCTCAGCCGTGCACGACGCCGCTGCCCTATTAACCCCTTCACCCATTAGATTACCGCC
Organism: Clitarchus hookeri; assembly: GCA_002778355.1. Taxonomy (NCBI): domain Eukaryota; kingdom Metazoa; phylum Arthropoda; class Insecta; order Phasmatodea; family Phasmatidae; genus Clitarchus; species Clitarchus hookeri. Next base: position 395,773 of record NQII01000502.1, read on the forward strand.
GCCGCCGCCGCACCCCGCCTTCGCGACCCTGTCCGCTGACCACCTCATTCATCCCCCGACTCACCACACGCCCCCTCCCAGAGGTCCTTTCTGCCCGGACGCGACCGACTGCCGAACTGCGGAAAACACCGGCGCTGCAACACGTCCAAAAACCGAATGAAACGCACCCTGGCGACAAACAGTTGTACCACCCAACTCGCCCACATTATAAGTTAAATCGAACGAAGTGATACGGTTGGACTCTCCTAAAAGATACATTTTTTATCACTGCAATCACGAAGAAAGCAAACACAAAGCAGCATTATTTAAATAAACTGAAATGTTTCCGTACATAAAAACGTGTATTTTTTTTTTTTTTTTTTTTTTTTTTTTTTTTTTNCAAAGTTGTTAAACGTTGGATGGTACACTCAGCTAATTTCTTGCAGAATTAGAGGTTATTTGAAATTTTCTTTTCAGGTAGTTGAGGTCTTCTCGTTATCTTCTTTAAAGGAAAGTTTTGTAGGTTTCTATTTTGTAGACGTCCTCTACTTGGTAAGCTTGCGGCATAGTGGGTGTGACGATGGTATAACAATGAAGATAATTATTCATGATCTCAATTTTTTGGATAGTATTAATTCGTAATACAGTTAGTTCCCGTTAACATGAGAACTCCCGAGAGTCCTGATAGGCTACCAGTTGTATAGTCTATCCTTGTATAGCATGCGAGAGTTATAACTGCTGTGCACCTACTGACTGCATGCTTGCAGTGACGTCGTAGAAACGTCGCTGAAACTAGTGAAATAAGAGGTGCTTTTGGGCAAAACACAGTGCTTAAGAGAGCCATACAACAGGCTGGAAAGACTTAAGATTGCTGGTGTACTACAAGTCCATGAAAATATTAGGAGACTTAAATTTCGACTGTTAATAAAAATTTCCCTTGGCCCTGCAAGCGGCACTTCTTCGCTAGAAGACACGGCGTCGAAAACGAAACAATGGGACCTCGCCATTTAAACTGAGAATCTATTTCTCAACTATATCATAATATGTCCTCTTATGTCCTCTTATATAATATACAATACAATATACTAGCTGAACTACCCGGCGTTGTGTATAAGAGGGTAATGAGAGATACATGACCCCGTTCTATGGCTTTCGCGCCAAATGCGTTGCCGGAGCCCATTTTGGCCCACACAGTATCTTAAGTTGGGTACTGAAGGGCATCCCTGCCAAATTTAGTCCAGGGTAGTCAAACGGTGTAGAATTAAAATAAACGACACACGTGAGGGTTTCACTACAGATAGAGAAGATGGTCGTATCTGCCAACGTACAGTAGAGGAACGTGGCACCACATCCAGCATCCAGAGAGATCCTGCAGTCTGTGGGGCCTGCGCTGCATTTGCTAGTTTATTACAAGAACCGTTAGTCGTCGTTTTAATGAGGCTCGCCTGCAGGCACGGCATCCACTGCGCCGTTTGCCTTTGATCCCTCGGCGTCGTGCGGCACGCGGGCAATGGCGCAGGAATCAAAACGTTGTGCAAATCAATGGTGATGCACTACCCTCGGATGAGTCCTGCGTTAATTTTGAAGCAGATGATGACTGAAGCAGGGTTTGGCGCCGTAGTGGGCTACTTAATGGTCCTGCGTTAATTTTGAAGCAGATGATGACTGAAGCAGGGTTTGGCGCCGTAGTGGGCTACTTAATGGTCCTGCACTGATTCGCGAGTGTCGTACATCCTGGACACCGACTGTTACGGCAAGCGGTGCCATCGGTGATGACTCCCGGCCACGTCTCGTGGTTGTCGGGCACGGAGAGAGCACCATGATATTCAATAACGTTCTGTGGCCGGATTTATACAATTTATGCGCAGCACGACCAACACCATCACGCAAAAAAGATGATGGTATTTCCCGCACGGCTTGCATCGGCCAACGGGCTCTACAAAACGTGGACACCATTCCTTGGCCTACCAGGTCCCCAGATTAGTCCCGTTTTGAACAGGTCTGAGATATGACGGGGCGACGTTTTGCAGAACCGTCAGTCATATGCCCAAACACTGTGGCTGATCTACGTGTGTAGTTGCAGTTAGCAAGGTGGTACGTGCCCCAGGATACTACCCCCACCTGTTTGAGGGGATGCCTCATCGCAGCACTGGCTGTACAGCCGTGAGACAAATATCTGCCCCATATATGGAACGTGTTATTTGCGTACGGTAAAAAAAACGGGCCTTTATGCGTTAAAGACTAATCGCATCTCATTCGTACTCTCATCTGTCAGCCTTTGATTGTTCAATAAAGTTGCACGTAAGGAAAGAGGGTGTAGTGATTTCCATGCCCAGCAGTGGATGCATATTTCACTTTTGCACTAATACTTCCATTTCAATAAATAAAAATTTCAGTGGTTTTAGTGTGTCACTAATTTAGCATTTTGGACTTGCACTACGGCACTGATTTATAGAGATGCATAATACATAACCAACATAGCCAAATATTGCCACAAAGTGTTTTGAAATATTGAGTTAAAAAGTACCTAATTAACAGTTTAAAAAAATTGATAATGTGTTGAACCTGCGGTCTGTTCCCAACCTTATATCTTGGATGCCTGTAGTTACGCGACGGATAATTTCCGAAGGCAGTTCTTGAATGTGTGTGGACGACGGTGACTGGCCAGTGTTCCTGTGAATTCAGCGGGACATGTTGGTTGTCAGCGTTGTGATAGCTACGTGTGCCATCCAAGCGACTACAGGGTGCCATCGGGGTGCTTCCGGCACGAGTGCTGTGATGTGCGAGACCCACCAAGGCATTGGATTGGAGGTGGTGGGGTTTCCCGAATGGTGCATTCTGACTCATCTAGAGTACCAGTGGGTATATTTTGTTAATGTGTCTATTAAATTATTTAATTTATATGAGTAACAAGATAGTGAGTAATGGTTAATTATTTCCTTTGAGGATTGAAATGTAATAAGTTAGAACACATTACAAAAGATTTAGCTGTGTGTTTTTTGTTGTATCATAAATTAATTTAAAAATTAATTAATCTTTTTTTGTTAACCGTCACCTCAACTTTAGCCACGCCCACGCACATACCGTAATATCCAAGGTGGTTAGTTCATTGCACGTACATACCTTTTATTAAATTCTGAGAAAAAAAAAACAACTCTCTCTGTTTGTTACTGCATTACACTTCAGTATCGTTCTCATTGTCCTTCGTTTACTTATGGTGACAATGTGATTTATTTTTCTCTCTTTCTATTAACCCGTTTTCCACTGTTCACGTATTGTCTTCCGTTCAGCGGTGACTCCTTCCTACTCTCGCCTCCTATCGGCGACAAAACCCCGCTGTTTGTCTTGCTTCGTGGCTAACGCACCACGATATCAGTTCTAACGGCACGCTGGTGGACCATTGTGCACACCTCCTCAACCCTACGGCCGCGAAGGGTGTGCGATCGCAGGCGCCTCCTTCCTTGGAAATGTCGATATTCTCTTTGGTGTCCGGGGCAGGCCGATGACGCCTCACTGCTGGATATAAAATTGTATTTTGGCGCTCTTGCTTTTATTCGTCATGAAGAGACTAGTAAAGCGGTAACAAAAACAACGTTATTTGATTAGTATGGATTTTACCTGCTTTAAAAACGTAAAATTTCTTAATTTTACTTGTTGGATAAGTAATCTAGCTAAATAACTCGGTTCTTTACTAAAAATGGTCTGTATTCCTTGGCTTATTTTCCATTATGAGTTTGCCAGATAATTATAAAATAAATTTTTATTTATTGAATACATAATTATTTATATATAGGAATGGGAAAATAAAATGATTTTAAATTTCTATATTTGTATGAAGACTACAGCCTACAAGTATATTTAAATAACAATTGTTAAGTAAGTATCTACGTGTTTTCTTCTGGCGCGAACGAGTATGTGGGTTTTCTCAGAGTGCTCCACTATTCTATTTTCACATTTTAAAGTTATATTTATTGCAGAAAGCTTTATGTGGGCACAATCTCGGCTCTTTACAGTTAAAAGAATATATTTTATATAGAAAAATTGCATTTGTCGTTCTGGCATCGCGAGGTGAACATCGATTCGGAAGCGTACTCCCGTCCTGCTGTGAATAAGAATCGTGAATACGATGGCCTGCCTTTAACTTCAACGAACATGGAGCTGTGACCTGCATCATCGCTACCTGATTGTTGTCAGTGTCGATTCTGCGATCGAGTTTTCACCTTCAGTCAAAATGCTCGGTAACATGAGAGAAAACCACCTGTTCGAAGAGTACTTATATCATGAGGAAACATTACGTAAATTGACACATATAGTTTATGCAAGGTGATGCATTGAAGAACCACACCAAGAACTGCAAGGGTTCGTCTTTTAAAAGACGGCAAATTATGCCGGCAATACTTCTCGCTGCATCGAAGGGTAATGATTCCACAGGCGATTAGGGTGAGACATTTAATGATAAAGACGGAATTATTGACCTGTGTCGCGCAGTAGAGTGGTACGTGCGAAGTATACATTTGGAAAACTTTCGCATGAAATCGATGAAGTTCATAATAAATAGCCATCGGCTCTAAATACTGATGACCACACAATTCCTGCTGCAAAGAAAAGTAAATTTATTATAAAGTGTGAAACAGTAGGTGAAATACGATCATGAAGACAGCATTGATGAAAATGAACAAGTAGACAATGATAGTGCTGAAGACGATACTGGCGATTTTCTCGATGACTCCAATGAACTTGCTGATAGACTCAAGATGACAGTATAGGAGAAACACTCGGAATAGTACACAGCAAATTCTCAAGGCAGAATGGAACGAACCAGGTGTTTTTCTAGCTTATATCAGATTTTTGAACTATTTTGCTTGTATACCTTCGCGGACCTTCTGTACAATTTTCAAGTCACGCGATGACCAATTTGGAAGCATGGTGGGTGCCTGCTGTGGTGCTGCATTGTAAGTTGCAAAGTCCAGGTTGTGCATCGACCAATGGCGAACCGTGGTGGGAGCCTGCTGTAGTTCTAGGTGCTTTTAGTGCAAAATGGAAAAACAGTTTACCGAGGAAGTAATTAAATATATCGGCGGACCTGGATATATAATTATTAAAGCGAGATTATTAAATAAAATAACCACATTTCAGCTTTGGAGGTAGGACAACATAATTTCTTTTTAAAATAAGGGTAATTTATCTTTACTTGCAACCCACATGCACCTCAATCAGCACCACACGCACCACAATCAGCACCACACGCACCACAATCAGCACCAAATGCACCACAATCAGCACCACACACACCTCAATCAGTACCACACGCACCTCAATCAGCACCACACGCACCACAATCAGCACCACACGCTCCACAATCAGCACCACATGCACCTCAATCAGTACCACACGCACCTCGATCAGCACCACACGCACCACAATCAGCACCACACGCACCTCAATCAGCACCACACGCACTACAATCAGCACCACACGTACCTCAATCAGCACCACAATCAGCATTACAATCAGCACCACAACCAATCCACACAGCAATCCACACAGCAATCCAGACAGCAATCCACACATAAATCCACAAATAAATCCACAATGTCTGCTGGATGGACAGTATACTGTAGTTAGCTGCCAGTGCGGCGTGGAGATCGTGTTACATGACACGGGAGCAAAATCCAACATGCAGAGACTTCACGGTTACCAGACACTATGCAGGTGTGGACATGAGAAAACGACTTGGAAGCACATAAGCTAACACAGGTTTCTTGACGCCATGCAGGTGCGGATCTGTTAAAATGCTAGCACTGCCCGTCCGAAGTCGTGGCGCCGTGTGCATTTTTAAAACATGTACGTGGTAAATTTGAGGTCAAGCGGTGTGCCAGTTGTGTTGGCACTTGTTTCACGTCACTTTATTATTATGTTAATTATTTTCTTATTTATTTAGTGTTACGCTTATATTTTTATTTATTTTTTACTTTTGGAATGTGCTCTAGTTCTGCTTAATATTTTTGTTTATTCACTTTGTAGTTGTAAAACTCACTAAATCACATGAAAATTCTGTAATGTCCAAATATTTGTGTCTGTAAATAATTAACAAACAAAAAAAATATATTTTTAAACAAGAAACAAAATAAAACAAATGTATATTGGGTAAACTCTTAATTTCCAATCATCTATATGAAAAACTTCATTTGTGGTTTATTATATATCTTTCTTGACTCTCGATTTATGTATCGATTAGTCTCGCCAAGCCACGAAGTTTGGAGCATACATTCGTTAATATAGGTTTCCGCTCAGGTAACTTCCTTCTTCGTTTTCTCGCCGTACAGCATGTAGTCGACTTACTTTTGCTTACTTTTTTAAATCATTCATAATCTCGTGATGAATTAGATTTTATCCGCCGTTTTGGGTAAATTTGTTTGCGGATAATATATTTTGCGACGTGGTCATATTGTATTTGTGATTACCGTCATTTTCACGCTTTATTTTTGCACTTATGTTTAGCGGTTCCCGGCATGTTTGCTTAATCTTGTGGCCAGCCATACCATCCTTCATGTGATGTGAGCCGTATATCCAATCTTGGCATGGTCGTTTTGACCACGAGTCCACTTCTTTCAGCCTGCAATGCAGTTACTTCTGAATTTCCTATTAGACGGTCTCTGTTAAGTACTCAAACTTTGAGGTATAATAGAAGCGACCATGACTAACGTTTTTTTTGTTAAATATCTGCCAGTTTTACGCGCTCGGTTGAACGCGCAATAACTTCATAGTGCTTCTCTGCCATAGTACCACCCAGTACCTACTCCGTCGTTCGTTTTGAGCGGAGAGATGGAACCGTATACTATGGTACGTAGTCTTCTGCCGGTTCAGGACTGTGCATTGACCACACGCAGGCGGCGAGTTGTGCGTTTGGAGCAGAAAGGTGAAACAGCATACTTGTACAGGATCAACACACATATATTTGGCTTGTGTTTCACGCGATGGTGATTCAAGAGCTGCTACACATCGTTATGGGTAGCGGTATCCCTGGACAACGTGTGCCAAACCATTGTGCGTTGGTTGCGATTGATCGCCACTTGCAAAACCGGTTCATTGCAGGTAAGTTTGTCAAAGTGAGTGCTCCTTTATCCTGCACAGTATCGATTTATCAATGTTCGATTTCAGGCACACAGATCCGACGCAGGCCGTCAGTGCACGGGTAATATTTAATTGTCTCATTACCTTTGGTATTTAATTAATGTGATTATTAACGATTTTATCCGTTTTAGAATCTACAATTTATTTAATAATGTCTATTTGTCCTGTGTTATGATATAACTCTTTATGGTAAATATTTTATTTATTTATTTATTTATCAAAATTACATGTAATGAGTTATTTATTTTTTTCAATTTATTTGATCAATTTTCGTTTATATTTTACAATTTACGTAATTTTCTCGTTAATTTGATTTCAATTCAGTTTCGGCATGCAGTCACGTGTTTCATGAGAAATTGTTCCTCTACCAACCGGATGTGCAATGCTATGATGCAAATTCTTTCAGTCGACGTCTGAGGCTACCCCTTCCACCGACTTCCCTGAAGCTGCAGTTCCTGCTCATTTTCACGGCGTATCCCTGCCGCTTGGCGCGTGATTTCACATTTAAAAAAAAAGGCTGATTTGTTCACGTGCTACGTTTGCCTACCTCCGTGCACTTCAGCACATTTAGCCTCTTATGGACAGCCTACGACATCTAAGCGTCCTAAATCTAAGCTTTTCGTTTTGCTTTTGTGTTTACCTTCTGTGTGCTCCACGCGCTTCTTCCCGTCACTTTCTGTCCAACCACAGAGTCAAGATGGCGTGTTGCCGTCCTCCGATGGCTGTGTTTTTCGGAGCATGAAGTTCACTTGATGAATATATAGTCTCATTACTGTTATAGCCATGTGGTTCTGAATAGTTTTTTTATTATTATTATTCTGTGGCGTGTGCTTGTGGTGTTGTTTGGCTGTTGCACCAACACGTGATTTGGATATCTTCTTTTATCCCTCCTTGGAGAGTGTCACTCCGGTTTTATAGATCTCCTCGTGCACCACGCTCGCTAATATCTCACGTTGGCATTTAGTTTTAGTGAGGGTGCAAGTGGCAGGCTAGTATTTACTGCACGTGCCAGCCTAAGTTTACTGTGCGCTTTGGCCTAACATTTCTGCACGTACTAACTAAATCTTCTGATCACGAGAAACCTTCTGCACGTCGCCTTCCCTTCCTATGTCGGCGGCGACGTAGTCAATTTAATTTCCTCCGTCCCGGTTGTTCGACAGCGAACTATGTAATCTTCTTGGCCGGCATGTAACTTCATTGTTTTCGTGGACTCGACGCTCGTCAGACAGATAAGTTGCAACGGGACTTTACCTACGAAATTTCACTTACAATAATAATAATCACACGCATGTAATCACAAGATAATTTTAAACAGTTTCGTTGTGTTTTTTTCGTGATTGATTTCATTTTCTACACAACCAGTTTCACGTTACTTGTCTCGTTGTTTGTATTGAATAATAATATTTTCAATTTTATATAATTTAGCACCATTAGTTATCAGGGATGCATCCCGGGGGCCTCATTTTAAAATAAGCCATATTAATTTTAATTATTTCTATTCGGGAAAAGGGCGTCAATTTTGTGTCATGAATGACACTTTTAATTATTTTAGTGTTATATATAATAATCACTGTATCATAATGTGAATTAAACACTATTATGATCAATTTTCATGGCTTTCATTTAGGATGACTGATCTTTAATGTTGTATTGCGTTCTCTCTTTATAAATATTTAAACTGTCATTAATTTATTTTGAAAGAAAGGAAAATAATTATTTGTTCAAAAGACAGTCGCGTTTGTTTACCTTTTTTTTTTTTTTTTTTTTAAACAAAATAAATTACGAATAGTAAATTAAAAGAGAAGATTTATTTAGTAACGCACAACCACAAGTCACGTCTTATTATTTATAAACTATTATGTCTTCCTCTGGGTCTATATGCAGTTTAATCATACAAGTAAGTTTTGTATATATTTTTTTTATTTCTTGTCCCTCTTTTGTGCCATATACAGTCACCCAGCATGACTTCTTATTAGCACTTCCTATTTTGCTTTGACAAGCATATTTGTTTGTGTATCTCTTCCTTTTATATTTATTTGTGCTGGGTCCTTAGGTATTTATATTCCTTTATTATGCCGCTTTGTTTGCTAAGTTTTTTGTGGTATTTTGTTGGTTGTTTGTGTCAAGGAGTCGGGACATTTCTGTGCTTGTTGGAAGTCGATAGTATATTTTATTAGTTTCTTATCTCCTGATCGTACGTGGGAACCTCCTAGAATAAATAAATACACCCATAAATTCCCTTAATGGTTATATTTATATANATATATGGGTATATACACATACAATTTGTGTTCGTCCTTGTCCAAATGTTTTGTTACCAAAATTTTATAAGTGGTTTTTCTCACTAGGTAGTTGATGCTTACGTTCACGCGCTGTAATATGACACATTAAGAAAAAATATAGAGAAATTTTTTTTAGACTGGTACTGAGTTTGAAATGTAATCCGATTTTATATTTATTTTATAAAAAATTGTGTTATTTTAAGCTACGCTGGTCAGAATTTAACTAACTTTACTATATGAAATATGGTCTAAAAAGCAGAAAAACGAGGACAACAAATTGGTGATGAAGCAGATTGATATATTCGTGTATTTTAACTTCACAGACCAATTCGTACATAAGAACACACAGGCAAACTGATTTCATTTGTTTTTTTTTTTTTTTTACTAATTTTTATTCTTTTAAGTGTTAGCCTAATTCTTCACAAAAGTAAAAGGCAAGCTATCATAGTAAATTTCACGGACAATTTTTTTTTCACAATAAGTTTATAAAACACACTCGCAAAGCGGGATCGAAACCATGCTCTCGCAGCAGGAGTCACATATGCTCCGGTGAACAACTGCAGTATGTCATGGACCGCTGTGTCGCGTCGTAACTACCTCCCACCAAGGCGATCCGGGTTCGACTCCTGTGGAATCTCCGCTCGGCTCTTCGCATGCGGCAAAAGTAGAGGACGTTACCATCAGCTGCGGGGTTCTTTCGGAGTTTTCCAGTTTCCTCAGCTCTTATATTCCACTGCTCCTCCACTGTAGGGTTCTATCCTTCATCGCACTCCACGGGCGATGATAACTTGCATGTCTGACCTCAGAAGGAAGTTATTCTATAGTTGTTACTCCCTTCCTGGTTTGCATATTTTCGTTTTTATTGTTGTAACTACCGAACACGTACATATTTTTTTACACCTCGGCGGCATCTGGAACATTTATTTTTCCTCAATAACACATTCCAAGTTATTGTTCCGAGCCCACTTGACAAGAAAACACTTCTACGGCAAATTACGTATTTTTAAAACCGATGTAGATGACAATGTGACCAAGCCATATGATCTCGCAAGGTGCGGGGCCTTTATAATTCCAACATCCACACATCTCTGTATGTGTGTGTGTGTATATATATATATATATATATATATATATATACACACGCACACATACACACACGTAATAACTTGAGTAAACAATATTTTTTCGCTGTATATGTATAATGACCACAAACTTTATTCAATAAAGATAGTTAGCCAAATTATGTTGCAATTTCCCTTGTCTTTAGTTTTATATAAATACGTTGGCTATCTCTGGTGCTGTACACAATATCTTCGACGCAACTTGGTTTTCGAAGGTCAAATGAAGCAGACCTGAATGCAGCACAAAGATACGAACGTCCAAATTAACTAAAGTATTGATGTAACATTGATGATTTCTTTTGCCCGAGTTCTAATTACCTTTGATAATCGAATCTCTCTTATACCGTATCACAATCAGTCAAGAACAATGAGGCCGAGATCCGCTGGAGAAAGTCACCAAAAATAACAGCGATGATTACTAGCCAGTAAAATTTTTACACCCCCTTGTCGCTAAACCAAGAAAGCATAAAAGATAACTATTTGCTTAGGGTGAGAAAGTTAAAATGAAATGATTTGATTAGGGTGAGAAAGTTAAAATGAAATTAATTGAGTAGGGTGAGAAAGCTAAAATGAAATGATTTGATTAGGGTGAGAAAGATAAAATGAAATTATTTGATTAGGGTGAGAACGCTAAAATGAAATTATTTGATTAGGGCGAGAAAGCTAAAATGAAATGATTCGATTAGGGTGAGAAAGTTAAAACGAAATTATTTGATTAGGGTGAGAAAGTTAAAATGAAATTAATTGATTAGGGTGAGAAAGCTAAAATGAAATGATTTGATTAGGGTGAGAAAGATAAAATGAAATTATTTGATTAGGGTGAGAACGCTAAAATGAAATTATTTGATTAGGGCGAGAAAGCTAAAATGAAATGATTCGATTAGGGTGAGAAAGTTAAAACGAAATTATTTGATTAGGGTGAGAAAGTTAAAATGAAATTAATTGATTAGGGTGAGAAAGCTAAAATGAAATGATTTGATTAGGGTGAGAAAGATAAAATGAAATTATTTGATTAGGGTGAGAACGCTAAAATTAAATTTTTTGATTAGGGCGAGAAAGCTAAAATGAAATGATTCGATTAGGGTGAGAAAGTTAAAACGAAATTATTTGATTAGGGTGAGGAAGTTAAAATGAAATTAATTGATTAGGGTGAGAAAGCTAAAATGAAATGATTTGATTAGGGTGAGAAAGATAAAATGAAATTATTTGATTAGGGTGAGAACGCTAAAATTAAATTTTTTGATTAGGGCGAGAAAGCTAAAATGAAATGATTCGATTAGGGTGAGAAAGTTAAAACGAAATTATTTGATTAGGGTGAGGAAGTTAAAATGAAATTAATTGATTAGGGTGAGAAAGCTAAAATGAAATTATTTGATCAGGATGAGAAAGCTATTCTTTATAGCATTTCATTTACAGTAAGATGTGCTATGGGAAGATTTGATTATCATGTTACAATCACTTTAACACATTAATTAGAAGAAAGTTATTTTCCCAACATAATTTTAAATTCTCTGAGAGCAAATACGTGTCACTCCACAATCATTCTCAGAGTATATTATAACGAAAAAAAATGTCAAATAAAAAATAAACGTTTAATACTTTTTACTTAATCCAAACACCATTGTAAGAAACCCCGTGGGTTATTGCACACTTATATAATAAAACTCTTAAAGAATATCCAGCAGTATTGTTTCGAATCGTATAAACGATTAAGATATTTCATATTTCTAAATATTTACGATTACGAATGTCATCGAAAATTATGAGACACAAGACAATTTATGAAATATTTTTAAGATATATTAAAATTTACCTACGCCTAGTGACACGAAAAAAAAAATACCAGTTGTAGAAAATTAAAAAAAAAACCAATTTAATTAAAAGCAATATTTGGACCGTGAAAGGCAATTATACCACCTAAATTTTAGATGTGAATAAATCGAATGCTGGCTTCATTCAATACCGTTCCCCTTATATTTCACCTTTACTAAGTTCAACTTGTAGACCGCAGTTGCAGAAAACTATGAAGGGAAGAGAATGGCAACACCAAATCGGAACAACGGACCGGGAAGATGAGAATTGTCTGCGTCGCGAGGGTTTATCACCGTCGCTTCTCGTGGCGGCCATCGCAATTAAAAATAACGGCCGTATGCACCGAGCACGGCACGTAATTAGTCATGAATATTGACGCGCTGATACGATCGCCATGGCCCGAGGTTTAATATGCGCCTGAATTGATTGAGGGGGAGAGTGGTGGCTGGAACCTTTGGCGGTGGTTGGGGGGGGGGGNGAGAGAGAAGGATACTATTTTCACCCGATTAATATTTCCACTCAAACACAGTTTATTTAGTCGTCGGTATAAAGTTTCTATCACGTTAGATTAATAAGTATTTACTAGAAATTCTATGGACCAATTCAAACCCGTATTTTTTTATTCCGCGCTATGGTGAAATTGGCTTTCCTATTCAGTTGTCAGTTTATATCTGCAGTTCGTGTTTACTGTATCGCGAAAACCGTAACAGCTTGGTCAATTACAACACGCTGCAAAAGTTTTGACTGTGTTTTAATACGTGTACGGGTCGTATCGTTCACTGATCACGTCGCCTGCTGAAAGACGTGCGTTCGATCCCACGATTAAACGTGCATCATCTCGGAACCCTAAAGTAGTTGGTGATAGTTTCTAAGTTGTGTCATTGCCTGCTGTGTTTTGGATATTGGAAAATACAACTTGTTTTATGAAATACTTAGGAGTTTACTTTTAAGTGCCCTTTTGGATTTTACAAATTGTATTGAATGTACAGGTGGATAGCTATCTGCTCTAGATATCACCACATCTTACAAGTTCTCTGAATACACAAGAACTGACTATTCTCACTTTTGACCGGACAATTTAACATACTATGAAATGAAAATCACAGTTTTAAGTAAATAAATAAAATGTACCATTGAAATTATCTTTATCACTGTAAAATAAATAAAACGGTTAGATAAATACGACTTTAATCCTACGAATGTTAGTATTCCATTATTTTAACACAGGCAATTATGGAAAAAAACTTACTGGAGTAGAGGGTAAGTATTAACTAACTATTACTAAATAACATGCATTTTAAATAAACGGCATTAATAATTTCATTGAATCAATAATTATTTACGTAATAAAAATAGAGACGTAACTGTTGACAGATAACACATTACATTAAATATCAATAACACAAAATACTAATACACAACGTCCATGCTCTTCGCAAAAACGAACACACATTATCAAAAGCATTCTTAAAATTGTTAATTACTTTAGATAAGTCACTAACATTGCGTACGCCGTGAAAGACATGCCCAGATAACTGAAACATAAAATAACAAAATAATAGCTACCGATACTCAAATAATAATGATATTTTCGTTTTCCGAATAAAGGTTTACTACATTGGCATGTATTTTTTAATACATGAGCAAACTATGAATATAAATATGTTTCCTTCCAGTTTATTATAGACACAAAAATATTTTACTGACTTTGCTATTTACATCGCGAGAAATAAATAAGTGTGAATAAACGTGCAATTACGAACACTTGCTGAGAAATTATTTTAAAAAATACGAATGTTACGGCAATCTCCACGCCTGAGAAGACAGAGGCACCAGCTACTGTAGTTCTGTAACGGCTCTGGTCTTGACTATCGTGGAACGCGTGTACGAGGATGTGTAGTCATCAGGTGTAAGTTTACGCTAAGTTTCGTTTGTAAATCACCCCTCTGTTAAATTGTTGACATTTACGGTGAAATTATTAATGCAAAAATTTTAAGGGCAAAGAAATGGAAATTTTTAAAGATTGATATTCGGTAATTTGGTGGTCTGCCGTGTGATACGTTTAGTTGCACTTAACAACAATTTACACCTCTCCTCCTTTCACTTCTTAAAGTTAACGCAGTACCCAGATTATTTTAACAGCGAAAGTATATTTGGTGGTATTATATTGTTTTACGTTTCACGTCTTCATTTTACGCACATATATTTGTAAAGGGTAACAATTTTTTTTTTGTGTATTTGTAGCTGCAAAAGACACATGAATACTATCTTATTTAAATTCATAGTAATTCTTTTCGTTCACCTTACGCCACTGCAGGATTTTTCTTTTCGCCTTTAGAACACTTTACACTAACTGTTACTAACGCCTCGCTAAAACTAAATATTCTGTAAGGGAATAAGCAGTTGCCATTTTGGATATAAAATAATTTTTTTGCCTATAATTTCAATTTGATTTTATTACGGAAAGTTTTTCACTGATCATAGAACATTTTTTCAGTTTACATGCCGAGACTTCTTACATTTTTCATGGCACATCCGTTGTGATGAAACCAAGAACGACATGCTGGTTCGTTCAAATGCGATGTGAGACCGGAATATCGGGAAAGTAAACTAGACGACAAATTGAGAAGAGTTATATTATGTTAGGACTGCTAACATAAATGCAGGAAGGTAGAAAATACAAATGTATGAATTAAAAGGCATGGAATCGAGTAAAACGGAGTCCGCTAAGACAATAATTTCCAGTGGATGTGCCTACCAGGAATTTATTTCTCAATCTCCGGCTTTTGAAGGCCAGCACCTTAATGAATAATGGATTGGGATAGTCTACGTAAGAAATCAGCATCAACATTGGAATAGTATGGAGTTGAGCTAAGTTGAGAAGTTTGGGCAGCTCTTAACAACGAGGTCTTGATAGACGATTAGGGTTAAATGAGATGAGGATGGAGCGGCGCCGGAATCCAAGGGCGGGGGAAACTGGAGATCCCCGAGAAAACCTGCCTATCAGTGACATTGTCCGGCACGTTTCCCATGTGAGAAAATCCGGGGGTGACCCGGCCGGGGATTGAACCCGGTTTGACTTGGTGAGAGACGAGCAGTCTAACCGCTCAGCCACCGCGGCCGCATTAGAATAGAGATTTAGAAAAAAAAATAATTTGGGAATGTGACTATCTACTAGCGTAGTGTTTCCGGGACCAAAGCCACAGTCTAGCGAATGTGAAACAGTCTCGCTGCTGCACGACCAAACACGACTTTTTATTCCCATTAATTTGACATTGGGAAATAATGGAAGTGGCCTGTCGCACCCAAACCGAATCGCTGTAGTTACATCGCGAACGTATAGACAAAAGCAAAAACTGTTGTTTATATTGCTTAAATTATGTTTGCGACCTAAAAACACGCGCATCGAAGGCAATGACTGCATTTCCAATTTAATTTTTTCTTTAATAAAGCAGTGAAGCTAAACATGTTTCACTGTATGCCAGCAGTTACGAGAAAATTAAACTACCGAAAATACACGCTTAGAAACCTCTTAAACGGACGCCAAGTTGTGATTTGCTAATTCAATAAATTATATGAGAGGAAAGCGTTTGATTAATTAGAATAATGGCAGTATTTTTTGCTTGCATGTGTATTCTTATGTTCCAAATAGTCAAGTTTTTTTTTTTTGAAATGTCATGAAACTGTATCATTACTATTTATGGAACGTAATCTTTACGTACCGAAATAATTGCAAGTTTGCTGCGTAATATTATTTACAACCTTCAGAACAGTTTCTCATGTCACTTATTAAATAAATTACTACAAAAACGTCATAGATTAAAAACTGCCATTTTTGAGTTATGCATACTTGTGCAATGATCTATGCATGCAATTTTAACTGGCAGAACGTTATAATCTGAAGTTAAACCACTAGCCAAGAATTTAATTTGTGTTATTAAGGAAAATAAAAAGATTATAAATATTTAAATGGGGGTATCTCATATTTTGTACACTGTAAAAAATTTCTGGTAAACTTCCTAAACTGTAATGGAAGTTTTTCGCTTATATATCGTATAGAAATAATATCACGTTCCAGACTACAAGGATGGGAATGTTTTTAGTGACATTACTATACAAAGTTAGGAACTTTCCTATGGATTTGACATTTTTCTAACCAAATAAAGGAAGGCTGCCATGGATGTATGGGAGACAACTTTACCACTCGCGCTTCCTTACCTTACGTATACCTTACGTATACCTTACGTATACCTTACGTATACCATAGTGTGGTCAATTTACGAATAACAGAATGCAATTTGGTGATTCAAGTATCTGGGTGTATCTTTTCCGGCGTACGCAATATTACTGACATATTTAAAGTTAAACCACTGGCCATTTGAGATGCGGACCTTGCCACTGTGTGGAATGCATGCTGTTCAATTGTTTTCAAAAGTGGCGTATTTGGAGTTGTAACGCCTTTGGTGCAGTGAAAGTAACTATGTATATAACGACGCATGTTTCGACCTTATAATTCAAAATAGGCGGTTGGCTACTTTTCTCTCTTGGACGCCGCTACACAAAACATTGTCTAGAGTAAAAACCAAGCAATTTATATCTGCTGTCTATCAAAACTATCATGGCCAAAATCAGAGGTCTTAAGCAAAGAATTTTAATATTGATTACTAAATAAGTTAAAAAATAATAATCTGCAGGAAATACCTAGGGCCTTATACACTTCAAGTCATATTGTACTGAGGTGTATTTTGTTTTGCAGTCTGTAGCTAAAAAAAATCATTGTTTTTATCACGCGTTTACATCAGTCATGATTTATACTGCATGTTGTCAATTCCGTAGTGGATTAACTTTTCCTTTCGACATATTTACAATTTTTCTTTATGTTTTGCTAGTCGTTGGAAAGTATTCAAACTACACCGTGGAATTATCCATTTAAAAGACCTTTAGAAATATTTTGGTCCGGATGTCATTACTACTGCCATAGTCTTAACATTAACTGGACGAAAACAATGCCAGCTTTGTAAGTCATCAAAGTAAGAAAGGTCAAAAGGTCACGGCATGATGTGAAACCGCTGAACTTTTTCACAGTCTGTGTCTGGAAAAGGCTATGATGACCAAACGTTGATCAGCGATGGTGTAGAGATAAAATACATCGTTGTAAAATTAAATCAAGACGTTGAAACTGTAATAATTCTGTACATTTCATTACTTGAGTGTGTGCCAGATAGCCGTTTTACGCGTGACGTACAGAACTCACGTTTCTAGGAGAGTTAAATGAAGATGTATAACACTGCCCACAAAGAGGGTAAACAGTATACAGCAGGAAGATGCAGCCCTCCAAGGGAAATAAAACCTCAGAGTACGTACATTTTTGGTTAATGTATGAACTTGTTTCCAAATCAGATACGAAGAAGCTGTACCACAAAAATAGTTTTTTAACTAATCTGAATGTTTGAGTAATTTGCCAGAACGCGATGGAGATGCTTAAATATTTCGAATATATTACAAATACATTGAATAATATTGTGAACATGAAGTAATTCATTCAAACCGTCATTATACTTGATATATGTAAAATATGTAAAATAATGAAAATTCCACTTCGAAGTGCATTATATAAAATATTACTTAAAAACATGTAATAGAGATACTTCCTGATTCAGAAAAAGTATTACGAGAAAATCCTTACTGCTACTAGCAGTTTCTTGACTCAGCGTATTTTCCAATTGGTTAAGAGAGGTTGCGGTGGTGTAGTGGTTAGACTACTCACCTCCCACCAAGGCAAACCTGGTTCGATTCCTGGCGGGGTCGCACCTAGATTTTCACATGTAGGAATCATGCCGGACGATGCCGCTAGTCGGCGGGTTTTCTCGGAGATCTCCCGTTTCCCCCGCCCTTGCATCCCGGCACTGCTCCACACCTCGTTTCGCCCTCATCGGCTCTGAACATCTCGATGTCCAGAGCCACCAAAATCGCTTCACTTACTCACTCACTCACTCCAAAGGATTAAAAATGATCTGGAAACATCTATGTCATACGATCGAGTAAGAAGCCTTGCTCTATATTCTCCAAGAAATTTGTCGCTAACCAAAAACTGGATTGTAAAGATGTGGCCAATGAATTTGTCATAAAAAATACCTGCTTAACAAAACAAAATATATAACTTTTTGCTAGAACTACACTTGGTGAGTTCAGTATTTATGCATTCTAATAGTTATTAATTGTAGTGGCGGATATATAATTGAGAGCCATAGCAAATAAAGCAGTGCAAATATTCAATAATTGCGAGAAAAAAAAAACAGTTAAATTTGCTCTTGTACCCATCCGTGTGCATAATCATGCCGTGGCCCTTCTTTCACCAGAGTTGAACGTCATTGAGCACACCAGATGTGCCTTAAAACTCATTATTGAAAGCGGAAGGCCTACTACCGTCGAGTAATAAGATTCGCGGAACATTATTGAGAAGGAATAGTGTTTTCTGTGTACGGACTAGTGTTCACGAAACTTGTGGCATGCATGCCGCATTGTGTATACGCACTTATACGATCCCCAGGTGAGCCCATGTACATGTTAATTAACAGGTAACCCAACGTTATGGCTCTTAAATGCATACCTGACTTTGTATTTAAAGGACACTTTCATTAGTAGTGTCCGGCTATAATTCAATAACTGTTTTTTATAACTTTTTTAAATTTATAATTACATGCACTCTTTAGTTGCGAGGGTGTTCGCAATCTTTGCACATTTCCGGTTCGGTTAGTTATGGTCTATGGACCATAGTAGAAATTCAAATGTAATGTGTTAGTGCAGAGTTTCAGGTTCCGCTTTCTGGAACATAATCTTCTGAAGCTTCTATAGCTAGCTTCTAAAGCATACTGCTAACCTATTATCGCATCGAAGACAGAAAATTATTAGCCCATTTGCCATGCTCGCGCTTGGTAGAACCACTACATCTTGGATAGATTTGCGGCCGGCAAACTATAGCTCATTATTTTCGCTCAGCACAATATTTTTGCCGACACATATAATGAATTTCAGAGGATATGCAAATTAATGTATAAAGTTTCTCAAAAAAAGTTACATTAACCTGACCTGTGACTTCAGTTTATCTTTACGCAGTTTTATGACATGTTCTTTACTTATCTCTGCTTTACCAGAAATCTTGATCATGTTTTTAAGTAAGAGCTAGCCGGTAAATTGAAATGAAACCCGAAATATAATCGGACTTTGAGAGAAGCAGAAACTACATAACCGATGATGCTTAAAAAAGCACATACTGAGTTCAATTTTCATTAATAAGCGACTTATGTCAAAAAAATTAATTAATGCTTTTATTTTAAGCAATTAGTGTCTTCGCCGCTAACAATATTTCTCGTGCATTAAATTACTTTCAAAATTGCTTTAATCAAATGAGATTCATGTTCATAATATTTTAAATATTACCACGCACTTTCAAGAGACGTAGAATGAATAATTTTCACTCGAAAAAACTACCTAATGACCATTTAAGTGTATATTTATGCTAATTATCGCAGATATTACAAAATTCTCATTTACACTACTGAAGTGAATTCATTACAACTCTTCTAAAACAACACCTAATGCAAAATAACACCAATATGAAACGCATTTTCCTAGTTTTGAACACTCAAGGCCTCGATGTTAAGAGCCACTCAAACACCCCCCACCCCCCCTTTCGCCCCAAATTTTCTGAGACAATTTAAACGGTTTAACTGAGTGAAATGCTGGGGTATTTTACTTCCATGTGTAGCTATTTCACACAATAATCGATATAGCTGACTACTAATGCAAGGTAATTTTATATTTGTTTTACAAGTTCAGGACGCGAATTAAACTTATTGTTGAGGGGGAAAATGAAGAGGTGGAGGCGTAAACGTTTTTCGTGATTTTAAGGATTTTGCAGTGTTGCTATAAATACATTGTCATAATGTAATGATTGGGTGCTAAAACAATTTCCATGCCCTTTGCAAAGATCCAAATTTATTCTGAGCCTAGCAGAATAATATACTGAAATCTGCATTAAAAAAAATAATCACAGGCATATTTTGAATCCAAGTGGTAAGAGTTTTTAATAATGCAATTTTAGGAGTAGTAAAGATAACGGTAGACAATGTTTTGTGTGAATAATCGCTATTTCATAACTTACCGCATTATGATTTACCATAACATAATACCGCATATTACAAAAATAATAAACTAATTTCTAAACGATTACATTAAATTCTATCACTTCAATAAGTTATATTATCTAGGAATATAAGATAATACTAATAATTTAAAGTTTATTTATTAACGAAATTAATTTTTGCGAAATAACTAACGTTAATAATACACTTAAAAATAACTGATAATAGTATAGCTAAACATAAATTAATAACCAAACACATCTCTGAGAGCAAACTCATTTCCCCTGGCAAAGAAAAGTTTCGTTAGAAGTGCCAGGAAAACGTTTTTATCTAATGGAAAACTCTACCTCCTTGCGCATGATTATTTGGCACGATATGCCAGCCAATTTGTGGGCCTAATATTTTGCGTGACAGTAGATTAATCAAAATATGCAAGTGAATTGGGCGGTTATTATCAACGGGATCTTGAGAGCCGATTAGGATCAAGCGATGTGAGTATAGAGCAGTGCCAGAAAGCAAAGACGGGGAAACCGGGAGATCTCCGAGAAAACCCGCTAACCAGCGACATTGTAAGTCATGATTCCCACTTGCGGGAACCGGGAGTGACCCAACTGGAAAACTAACCGGTTTCGACCCGGTGGGAGGCAATCGCTCTAGCCACTGCGCCACCGCGCCCCCCCCCCCNTGCATTTCACGAAATCCCCTAAAAAGCTTGATAACATTTTATAAGCGGTACAAGTACCCGATTAACTTAGGGACTTAATGCTTTCTTTGTAGCAAAAAATGTAATAAGTGTACTGCAAACAATCCCGAAACTCTCGTCAGAGTACGCCAGTGCTGCTTTACGAAATTAATGCGTTCTGTGATTTCAGAACTCAACATGAAAATGTAGCAGGGTTCTAATTTAAATGTAATATTGAAATGGGTTATTTCGGACACAAAATTATTAATATCTGTTATAATAGCAGTCTGGCATTTGGGCATTATTCAAGTAAAATAAAACTAGAATTGTCTCTTCGTCAAGTATATACAGGCGCTAAATACTGCAGAAAAAGTGTATGGCTTACTATTATATGTACAGCATACCGGATGGTAAATTTTACTTACGACTGTAGAATATCGCTAATTACATGCATCGTACGATGAAAAGTGTCCAAGTAAACCTTAATATTTTATTTACAGGTGTCACTTAAAGCCCATGGAAGTAGGCTCATTGTCGCACCGTCTGATTCATGGGCGGTGCGGGGAGGGGATGGGCGTAATATAAATGCCCGAAATGATTGCCTCCAAGTTCGATGAATTTATTAATCTGTGCTTCAAGTAATGATAAACAATATTAAGATGTATCTGCATAAATTTGTGTATAAAATTATTTCGGATTAGTTCAATCATGCAATCGTGGGTTCGAGATACACCTTATACCCGCATTTGAGGAAACCCTACGAAAATAAATCTAGTGACACGAGATATGGCGATCTGTAAAGCAAATTTGCTGGCCCATCTCTACTGAACCAGTGACCATTGTAACTGCTATCTAAAATGCCCTGTGCTGCTGCAGTGTAATATGCTGGACAACCATTATGTTGAAACCACATGGTCTGTCGCTGTTGGAGACTTAGGTTTTCAAGCAATGCCGGTAGGTCGTCTTACTGAAAGTTGCTGTAATTTGCACTGTGTAAGGAACTTTCGATAAAATAGCGACCAATAAGTATGTGGCATACGATACCACAACGAATGTTTACCGAACACAGATGCTGATGTTCAACTTGATGCAACTAGTAAGAATCTTCCACACACCAATAATGCTAGTTGTGTCGATTAACCCCTCAGTGGTTCGTGAAAGTTTAATAGTAGGATATCAGTACCCCGTGAAAGAAATTCCAGTTTCGTGGTTATTGTTTCAGTGCGCATTGAGAAATCATTACCCGATTCCGAAAACCATAGCCATGTAGTTCTTGATTCATATACAGATGTGATAGGGATTCAGTTTGTGATGCTTTAGTAATCACCTAACATTAGGTTGTGTTAGTCCGCTACTGCGAGCTATATCTCGAGTTCTCGCAGGAGGATTATGGGCCAGCGCAACTAGCACTGCCACGTTATTATTTTCTCATTTACTTTGGATCAACATGTAATTTTTTTGGTTGCACACTTCCGTCGGCAGTGAACTGTTTGAAAAATCGGAAAATTAAGTGCACTACTGTAACCTGCCTAGAAAATTATCAGCATTAAGGATGTAAGCATTGTCGACATTCATCCAAAATCAAAATCGTCTCCATTTTCTCTTGTAGAGATAAATATGGCATACCAATGGTTCAAAAGCACCCCAATCGAAATACGACATAAACATCAATCATACAACAATGTTGTCTGTCTCCAGAAGTTTTAAGAACACAGCAGCTCAAATCACAGATGTGTGTTGCAGATTAAAAAAAAAAAAAATGGCAAAGGAATACAGTGGAAAGCGAACATAACACTAGTCTCTTAGACAAGTCACTGTGGGAACATGCACTTGTTATGTACAGTACAGCTACCTTAATTAATATTCTTCCTCAAGTTGAGCCCCATGACAGGGAGGACTACAAAACTGCTAAATAAGAACAAGGTGCACAGTTGTACCATGTGGTGGAATGTGGTGAACCTACCACGCACTGTACCTATGCAATGTCTGACGACATGTGACATGTAGATGCTTCGTTCTAATTATGTACATTTTACCATGTGATTAATTAATCTCTAATTAATCACGAGAATTTCAAGTTTACAATTACAATTTTCCTTCTTGGGGTACGCAAGGGGAATTACTGAAAACATACACACCGATAGTGGAGACAAGACAACTTTCTGCGAACATTTATTAGATCTGCATACATATCATTTTTCATAAATTTGGTTGCATTATGTGTTACTACATGGGGTGATGCAGACCATTTTCCACACCATGCCTCCCCCCCCCCCCNTAGTATACTCTACGTATTGTCAAAGTTTAGTGCAGTGTCGTGTGCGTAAGTGTAAGGCAGTGCAATGCAAAATCGTACCCCCTCAATTTCCCCCCCCCCAACCTAACAACGGCGGAACACCATCTGGGTGGGGCAAAGTATGAAAAGTTCAGCACACATTTGTAGAGCAAATTGCAAAAGCATTTATTCAATTATATAAAAGACACAATAAGAGTATGGACATTGAGAGACGCCCCTTAAAGCAATTTCCAGTATTTTCTTCCATTAAATCTTGGAATTAACGTGTTTGTCATCTGCATTGTTTCACCCTCATTTAGTATTATTAGGGTCAAATTGCAAATGTTATGTGTCCCGAATAATATTGTGTATTTTTTAATATTATTTTTCATGTGAGTGTTTATGTTCTAAAGTGTTTTTGCAAGTTTTAACTATGCAGGAAGTAGTAACAGGCGAGCTGAGTGCCGACATAGTCCACGGCCTCGTGAGCTTGCCGAATTCAGTTACCACTAAGTGTCTCAATGGGTCGGTCACATCGTGTGCGTGCTGCAGATGACTTCAACTTTTTGCTTCAAATCATTTAATGTACCAATAGTAACATAATTTTTATGGTACCATTCATTTATTTCTCACCCGGACTCGCAGCCTCTTTTTCCCCAGGACCTGTATCGCCTGGGGAAGCATTGGGCGCCAATTTAATGCCTGGTGGCTGTGTGGTGTTGGGTTAGGTGGAATTTTGATGATGATTATGGTCTCAGGGTACGGAGGGCCATTCTCTCGGATGCACGCAGTCCCTCGGTGAATTGTGGAATATTGGTGAGTCCCTCAGGCTATGAGGATTAGACGTTCCTCACGCCTTATACTTACATCTTACTGGACAGTGTGCCTATTCAGGCTGGCCCACATGCATTAACTGCAAAATCTCTGAGCTGAGCATACTGAATTACGGTGACTTAAGTTAGGAGAAGGTGGATTGTACAGGACCCGTTCACAGAAATGCCTTAGGACAGTATGTAATTGAAAGACATATTAATGTAACTTTTCTGGAACTGTTTGTTTATTTCTACCCAAGACCCGTCACTCCTTCCCCAGAACTTAAATCGTCTGAGAAAGCGTAATTGCACGTAATTCCATTGTGGTCGTTTTTCACCCATTTTTGAAAATCGCAGCCTATATGGACAGCTCGCAGGCCAGAAACAATATAAGTTATCACAAACAGTGATGCAATTCTGTGCAAGAATAATTATACAGGAGTTTGCATATTATGTGTCTTTCATTTGCGCACTGCCTTAGTGCATTTCGGGGAACGAGTCCCCTATAACGTGCCTTCTCCTAACTCAAATCACTGTAATTATGTATGCTCCACACAGAGCTTTTGCAGTTAAAGGCATGTGGGCCAGCCTGAATAAGCAGACAGTCGAGCAAGACATAAGTATCAGGCATGGGGAATGTCTGACTCTCAAAGTATGAGGGGCTCATCAATATTCAACAATTCACCTAGGGACTGCGTGTGTCCAGGCGAATGGCCTGCCATACCCAGAGATCATCATCACCATCAATCATCTACTCTGCCATCTGATGGGGTCTGGCGCCTAGTCGGGTATCAAACCTCAAAAATTACCTTAAACATTTTTACCGCCCCTCAAAAATCGACTTAACCCAACACCACACAGCCAAAAGACTTCAAATTGGCGCCCAAAGCTTCCCCGTGCCATATAAGTCATGGGTAAGTAGGGGCGGCGAGTCTGAGTGGGAAATAAACAAACAGCTCCAGAAAATTTACTTTACTATTGATACACTAAATGATTTGAAAAAAAAAGTTTAAGTCACCCGGAGCACGCATGTGATGTGACAGACTCCTTGAGACACTGAGCAACGACTGAATTTGGCGAGCTCACAAGGCTGCGGACTCTGACAGCACTCGACTTGCCTGTAACTACTTACTTCATAATTCAAACTTGCTAAAACCATCTAAAAATATACACTTGCATGAAAAATAATATAAAAATAGACAATATCATTCTGGACAAATTACACTAGCAATTTGATCTTGAGGATACGAAATGGGGGTGAAACAATGCGGATGACAAACACATTAATTTGAAGATTTAATGGAAGAAAATACTGGAAATCGCTTTAAGGGGTGTCACTCAATGTCCATAATCTTAGTGTGTCTTTTATTTAATTGAATAAATACTTTCGTAATTTGCTCTACAAATGTGTGCTGAACTTTTCATACTTCGCCCCATCCAGATGGGGAACCGCCGAGGGGGGCAGGGAGAGGTAAATAGTAGGATGGTGTGCTTCACTGCCTTACACTCATGCACACGACTCTGCACCACACATCTGCATTCCACCGTTCACACTGGACACACAGTGGTGCTGGTTGAAGCAGTGCGATTGAGGCAGAGGACATGCAGGATGGCAAACTGTCTGAGGGGCAGAATTTCGTCATGCAACAAGGGGTACTCCATGCAGATACATCTAGAAACTTACCCACTTATCGCTGCCTATAGTACCCATTATCAAAGGTCGAACATCTAAGACACAATTGTGGTCATATTCATATATCGGAGATTCCTTCTGAAATGAAATGTGATGGTTCCCAAATTACGAATCCCACAGTTAATATAATATTTGCGCTGACAACAGCATCACCTGCGATGCATTGCAAGAACTGTTCGAATAAATATTTCATATGTATTTAACATTATATGAGAGGTTAGGGTTAGTAATGCGGACAACGTCCGGCGACGATGTTAAGAAAAGAAAATATATGACACAATATTCCTATTTCGAATAGAATGGGCGCCAGCTCACTGGGTGAGCACGAAGTCCCAGTTCTCAGGATTGTGGGCCGAACGACAACATGGCTGTATCCCCTGACACACACGGTACAAATTTACAGAAAAATTTAATATATAGCCGGGGTATTCAGCCTCCCTAGCACACCTAAGTATTAACTTTTAGGTACCTTTTAAATTAAGGATGCCTACTTGAGGCGCCGATGACTTCCTGGATAGGACCACGGCCCGAAATACAACACAAAAATGAGAAATCACAATTTTCAGTTAACTCAAATAAATTATATTGCCGAATAATATTCATAGTTGCATGTATACTATGCAAATTAAAGCGGATCTGACTCACAAGGCCAACAAGCTACCATAACTGTACAAAAAGGCCAAGAATGGTGCGAAAACTTACAAGAATAATTAAATCTCTGGGGTCGGTAAATTGAGCTGACGGAGTGGTGCTGCGAACGTGGGGAAGACTGTTGGTAGAATAAATAAATGTTCCAGTAAATTATTTTAACATATTGCAGTTAAGTGTTCAGAACAAAGTATGGAAGTCTCCGCGATGCGACGCACATGCAGCACCTAAGACCTGTGGAATCAGACTGCCAGAGAGGGTACAGGTGAGCGGCATATATGCAGAGAGCTTGCTCCACTCCGCGAGGTAATTTAATTAATTGACCTCAATAACATTGAAATTGAAACATATACACATAAAAAAAAGAAACGTTCTGAGTGAGTTTTCTTAATCCTGTAGAAAGTTAAGAGTTCGTAATTTAGCACTAATTTAAATACAAAACATGATAATGTGGTGCCTTGCAGAGCACGTGGGAAATTAAGGTCTGTTAAGTTTTGGGGCACTCTTAGACCAGAATGGTCAGGTTGAAAGAAAGACTAATTATTTCCCACGTCACTAATTGGCTTGATTATACACACAGTTGCACTTGGAAAATTATATAGAACACTTCAAATACCGTAGCTTTGCTACTCTACACCTCATTTAATATGCACATGGCGTGCATTTATTTTGAGATTACTTCGCAATCCCCTAAGAGCTAATTTCACGAACATTTGCCCATGGGCGATAAATTCTAATGCTATTTACTACACATTCTAACACTTTATTCCTATCATAATTACACAGTTCTCTCTAGGGACACCACAGGCACTCGGTTGGATCACTCGATATCAGGTCATGACCCATTACCAAGTGAAAGATGCGGACACGCATCAGAACGTATGACGTGCATGTTCTGCATACCTCACTGGTACAGCGACTGTGGGCCGATGACGTGATGACAGTGGCCGTGCCAGTCCATGCAGGAGTGGTCCACATCATATTAATGTAGATTCCATATCTGCAATAAAAATAGGGGTGCCATTAGAAATTTCCAATTTTCCTTTCCCGCATCCCTCCAGGTGGGACGATGGTGAGATAACATTTGCCATCTTGAATTGCCCCCTCGAAAATAGTGAGGGTTTACTTGAGCATTTTTTGATGTAAGATGCATATATTCAGATATATTCTGTAGTTTCTAGTTAAAGAACTCACATTTTGCATGTGTGTGTACATAAACTGTTATTCCTTCTCATCAGGTATAATATACATTATATAGTTCTACATTTTACTGTAGGTAGTTAGTGTTTTGGTTTAGATAGTCGCTAAGTCTTCTGCATATTTATTCTTCTGAAAGGAGCCTCCCTAGATGTTATATGGGTTTCACTTGTCTAATTTTTAAAAGTCTGTGGATTATTTAAAGGAAAAAAATCAGGACTTAAATGAAAGCCACCATATGTTTGCCAATTCATGATTTGGCAATTGAAACATAAAGGTGATCATTAAAACGTTGCAAAGTCTGCGAAAACCGCTGTAAATTACCCTTTGTTACAGTGTTTATTATTCTGTACAATAGTGTTACACTATAGCGTCAAAGCTGTATCTTTCCTGAACAGATTGCTATATTAAAACCCAATAACCACCGC
Source organism: Clitarchus hookeri (assembly GCA_002778355.1). Classification (NCBI taxonomy): domain Eukaryota; kingdom Metazoa; phylum Arthropoda; class Insecta; order Phasmatodea; family Phasmatidae; genus Clitarchus; species Clitarchus hookeri. The sequence goes on from NQII01000502.1 coordinate 423,980, forward strand.
TTAAAACTCTGAGGAAACAGAGCACATCGTACCTTGTTCAGCTATTTTCCATTTCTGTAGTAAATCTTCCTTATGGCCAGATGAGACTTTGCAAAACAAAGTAAAAAATAAATTGCAATTTAAACAGGGTATTTTACACCAAAAAGTGCCGTACACCATGGCGTATTTTGAGTGTCTAGTGTTTAACAGATGCATCATAGTCTCTATGCACAAGAAACTGAACTGGCGCGCATTCTTATCATCGGCAGCTAACATCTACGAGGTTTTTAATAGCGACTGTGTCATTTCATGTTTTTACATATGTTACGGATATTGTAAACGTCCGTGTAATATGTTAATAGTATATAACGGACCAAAGTTTCCATACGGAACAATTATTTAAAAACACTTGTTTAGAAATTTCCTCTGTCAAATAAATTACGTCACAGAAAGAATTAAAACTGAAAAATTGTCTCATGGCGTGAAAAATTTCTTAAACATTTATCGCGAGTCAGAAGAATTTGTCCGTTTCAGAATAAAAATATTTTGATCTAACTTTGTTAACAATTTACGTACCAAGGTGGGCGGCAGCCTTAAGATTTAGTATGATTCCACATAGTAACGGTAGTGTATAAATATTATTGTCGATTTCAAAAACGCGTGGAACTTATTTGAACCACTTGAATTGTAATTATTGTATTTTTAGGAGAAATGTGTTAATTATATAACTTATAATTCATGTACAATATTTAAGTTATTATTAAATTAAATCTGGCATGTTATTGTCGAACAGGTTAGCCATATAATTTAACAAAACGTATTTGTGTGGCTAGAAAGCGGAACGCTGTCTGTTTCACATGATGCCTATAATGAACCATGGCGTTACTCCTTTTATAGTCTCTCTACTATGTACAGGCACAGCGCGCTACCTACGTTGTTTCTTGAGAACTGAAGCTTTCACAAATTTCCCCTCTATCAATTCTAGCGAGTTACGTGTGGAATAGTGTGATCAATATACAGTAGATGTCGCTAAAATACGTACTTTGCTGGTTCCGTGAATTACTTTATTATTGCGTGATTTGGCTGCGGGCTACAATTTTTGCTAGGAAATATCTGATTTGGGCGGTTTAATTACATATATATTTGATAATTTTGTTGGCTTAGATGTTTAAAATCGCATGCAATTTTTATGAAGGAAATTAAGCCTACGCATATCGGACACACCGAATATGGTCTATAGAAAGGCTTATTATATCTCGATCCGATTTCTGAAAACAGTGGTTTTCTCAGAATTCTTTTTCAAAGTTTACTTTAATGTTTAAGTATCTCAAGAGTATTGTATATATGACAGGAAATTCAATAATAATAGGCCTTTCACATTTTTCGATAATGTAGTATTCAGTGTATGCATATGTACTGCTGGGCCGTAGCCCGCGTGTAAATTAGTAACGGGCCTTGGCATGGCGGTAGGGGGAAGTTTTTTATAAGGGTGGCAAAATATTTAGCACAAAAAATTGCACCATTGAAATTTAATAAATCTAAATTATTAATGCAAAAGAGTTTACTACTTCCAGATTTGTATCTATGTTTAGTTATAATTCGTAGTTAAACGTCCATAATATTACTTTAAATGTTGTTGCGGCGTCCCAATGCGTAAATTGGGGTATTGCTGTACGCACACATTAAAATTAAAAAAATATATGACACACATTACAGTAAAAAAACTATCAATAAAATGCAAATTATGTTCCTCAAATTTGTATCTTTGCTTTGATTGAAATAATCTACGGATATATACTTTTTTACGTGTATTATTATTTGCAGCATTTTTGTCAACACTGGATTAAATATATTCTTTATCTAACCGCATAGTCTGCAATGTAAATGATCACACTTTTAAATTCTTGATTTTAAAGCCCTCTGTAGCTTAATGCAACTGTAATTTTCTCTCTTTTTTTCATTAAACTTACTTAAAACTATATCAATATCCTAATTCTCGGTTCTTTGTTTCTGAAAAGCTAGAAATATAATACCAATTCTGCCATCCTGCGATGAGACATATAAACTCTACGAGCAAGACTGATGTTGGTAAGTTTTGAAAATGTAGATTCACAAGTTGCAGTACTGCAGCCAAGTTTTTTTCGACTATTGCAAACGGTTCATAACTTTCCTTGAAAGCCTCTCTGTATTTGCAAAGATCTCATTTGCCTTCCTCTAGTCTTGCAGAAACAAATCTCTTCACAACTGCCAATTCCTCTTCTTAGGGGAGTTGTATGCCTATAAATACAAACTTAGGCGTTGTATGTACATTATATACATCCCTATGTATTCAATACATAAAATACTGTGTAAAACCGAAGGAAACAATTTAAATGGGATGGCTTATATGAACATAGTTTTATCAGTCAGTGCTATGATGGTGCGAGCGCAGTAAGTGGGAAGAGATGTGGCGTAGCTGCACAAATGCAAACAATACTGGGCAAGAAGATACACCACTTGTAATCTAAGTGACGAGATTCTCCCTGAAGTATGTCTACTGAACAAAGTGGTTGGCGGGGAAATCATATTCACAGAACAGTTTCCAGTTAATACTAGAGCACGTGCTTTCCATAAACTGCGGCATTCAGTTTTGTTTACATCTCGTTGCAGACATTCTATAAAGCNCACTGGCTTCATATTCACAGAACCGTTTCCAGCTAATACTAGAGCACGTGCTTTCCATAAACTGCGGCATTCAGTTTTGTTTACATCTCGTTGCAGACATTCTATAAAGCTAATTAAATGTTTTATCTTAACTTAATAGCAGCATTGCAAACATCCTGCCGAGTAGCTCAGTCCGTCGCAATGCATGGCCACCTGCAAGGTCACAGACTAGATAAAGGTAATTTGCCAGATGTGTCGTGGACGCAGCATGCTGTACAACTGGTTGCTCACTGTTTAACTACATTGTATTAAAAGTTTTAATTTTAAAACTATATTTTTTTGAAAAATGAAAATTAAAGCACAGCAAAACCAAAACATAATTTTTCACAAACATTTGTTGTGTAGTGTAGTAGTTTAACTCAGAGTACGAGACGCTGCAGTAAATCTTAATTTCATGATTACCGAATAGGCAATTTGAAATTTCTGATGATGGAGAAAAATAAAACATTTAATTATCATTTACTAATTTATTTGCAAACAAAACAAAGAAAATACTTACGACGTATATCTCACAGTCAATTGCTATAAATGGTTATTTGCAACTTATATTTACTTAATCATACATTGCCTCACATAAAACAAAGCAATCATATAACCAATATCAGTCCCAAAAAAAAGTTAATGTAAACATATTAGATTTTTTATTAAATACATAATTCCGTGTTTAACGGTTGAAATATTTACAATAAAGTCTGCATCACATGTTCATACAGTCCCACCTAAATTCAGTTCATATCCCATAAGTCCGGAATGTTTCACAGCGCTTCTAGCGCCCCCCTTGCACAGTAGCCCTGTACTCGTCGGGTACCACGCTCTCTCGTCCGTCCACACAGTACACACACTCTTATGCCGTCGTCCGTCCTCTCCACTGATGTCCCTCGCTGCACCAGACCCCTACCTGATTACCGAACTTCAGCCAGGTGTCTACCACTAAAACTGCTGACCCTCTTGCTGCAGTGGTGTTCATAGTGTCGTCGAACCTTGTCCAGAAACTTCTTTACATGACGGGTTGCGTCGAGGAAGGAGATTACCAGAAGATTCATTCAATAGTCCGCCGCCGCAGACTTCTCCAGAAAGGAGCTTGGGGGGAGGGGGAGGATGGTGATGTCAATCCAGGTAGTTGTCAATCATCCCACTCACCCGGCGATGTAACGGTGGGCAGGTAATGGTGACTCGCCTCACCCACTGCACTATGAAGGCGGGTGCCGAGGGGTGGAGGGGGGGGGGGGTTACAATAATGTTTCTCAGTAATGCTCGAAATACACATCTAATTTCAGGTATTCAATACATCTGGGAATTTTCGCAAAATCTAAACCTATAAATAATATGTGTATAAAATCCAAGGATTTAAATTAACATTTCGCTGTAATAAAATATTCTTATGACACTAACAAATCAAAAAGCAAATACACATAATAAAATACACAATACCAGTACTGACAAGTGTTAAGTGGTTGCTGTGATCATAGAAAATTACTTTAACTAAGCATTTTAAAACTGATCACCCAGTGAGCTGATGGCACACACCAAACCTGATTATCTGTACTAATCGGCCGAGTTGCCTCTCAATTGCTGCTTATCTTATGCTAAGACTAGGGTTACTTCTGTTTTGAAACGTAATTTTTATAATTCAGTATTCCATCCCACACTGGTTACGTCCTCAATACTCAACATTTAAATCACCAAGAATTATATAAGTATAATGTAACCTTTTTTGTTATTTTTAATCAACAAATTCCTTAGGAAAAGTGCCCACTAAAAGATTATAAGAGATATATTGTGGGTAGAATACGTATCTTAAAAAAATGATCACCATAGCTGACGACTCCTGGGGAGGAATCCATCTCTAACTAATCAAGGCTTAGTCAAACCTATTTATAACACATAGAGAAACTCTACTGCCCAAAACAATAATGTACCATTTATTATTTTATTTAAATTTTTTTTTATTATTTACCAATGCAAATATCTGGCAGTCATTTGTGTTGTTGGGAAAATGCGCCAAGATCGACGGCAGGAGTATTCTACTTGTAGACAGTGGCGCCCTCACAAAGCAAGGCCGCTCTAGTGGCCAGGGACGAAACTAAGTTTTATGTTGGGGAATTGAAGGTTTTGGACGCCTGCGATGCTGCTACAAGCCACCACTTACGACTGGTCCGTTTCACCCACGTCGCTGCGAAACCACACCAGGTGGTCCAGCACAGCAACCAGACTGCTGATGCGTAGTTATCAACACCGTCGAATCAACACAAGGTAGTATTTTATCGTCTAGATTATTTAACGTGCCCTCGTATAAAATTTTTAACAATAAATATGTGCTAAGTATTTCAAACGTTTCTAAGAATGCGTGCAATACGAGTGCAAAACTACAACATATTAGGAATTATGATAAGCAATTATGATAATGTAATATAGGCATAACATAAGTGGAAACGTAATATAGACTGACTTATACACTTTCTTTCTGTGGATTGATGCCATGCTTCTTACACACTGAGAAGCTTACACCTTCAGAGTCTTACAAACACGGAATATATGCTTTTATGAAAGAGTATACTTAGACAAATGCTATTAGTGTCATTTACTTTCAAAATTCCATACTATTACAACTGAGTGAGTTGTTAAATAGTAACTAGGAGGAAATACAGACATACACGCAGACAGAAAACCGATCGTATTATTCTATCTTTCCAACGGAATTAGGATCGAAATGGAACTTATCGACCATTCACATCTCGTCGTCAAATTAAGTTTTGCTCAGCAATAGGTCAGTAAAAGCTCCATGGTCGTGTACCGAAAATATTTCAGTTGGAAGCAAAATAATGGTTTAGTTGTGAAGCGTTCAGCCAGTAGGATGAACGTGCTGGGTAAAATATGGCTGCTCGTCTCATACATATTTCTGTAGACCAAACAAGCAGCCACCACAACATCTCTTTCTCCATCATTTGTCTTCGAAACTACGACACAACACATTCCTTGACGCCTCCGTCGCCTGGTGAAGCTAAACCATTTCTACTTCGGCATTCTGTGTTCTAAATGACGCTTGCTCAAATACTCAAAATATTTTGCCTTTCAAGACTTCACCAGTGCCACGCCTGTGAAGGTATATTGGATGCCTCGTCACCCATCTTAACTTGTTGGAAGAGTTGAAAGGCACATGACTGCTCTACTGAGGTCCATCACAAGCTTGATCAACGTGGCGATTCCTTGAATTCTTTTGACAAAGCGCGAGGCATAGGGGCACATGTAACCCAACACATTTATTAGCGCCAGTAACCTTACGTAAAGAATAACAGAAAACCTTGTCCGCGGTGACCTCTTTCCACTCATAACCCTTGATATTTTAAAAGCCAACACTACGGTCGATGATAGTTCAGCACTATCGTCTCTGATTTGACTGTTCCAGCCCCAGATAGGAATAATATACAGAAGTTCGAAGAGTATTTCCTTGATTACAATATTTATTTATGTCCGCCATATTTAAGACAGAGATGTGAAACTGGCGCCAAAATGTTGAAAAATTAGCCAAGAATTTGGTGCAAGTTTCAGTAACGTGACTGTGGTGTAGCTGTTGCAGTGTCCAGGAAACCGGATAAGTTCACAAATCAGGAAAAAACTCAGTGTTCTCTGGTACTACGAGACCTGGTCACCAATAACAGTGCAGAAGATCTTACAGTAATTCAGACAACGTATGGAAATATGCTGCTCGATGTCAAGATAAAATTGGGGTAGAACACAGGATCTGTTGCTTACTTACTGAGAACTGACCAACAATCAACCTCAGCTGCAAGGATGGAAGCAGTGAGACAGTATTTTGTGCAAAGTCCCAAGAAATCGGTGCGTAAGGCCTCACGTAAATTACACATGCCAAAAAGTTCCCTTCGTGATATGTTACACAAACAATTCTTGTTACGTGCATACAAAGTGCAAATTGTTCAAGCTTTGTTGCCCAATGATGCCACGCATCGGTATGATTATGTTGTTCAGTTTTTATTTTGTATTTAGGGCTATCATGGCTATCTAAAACGTGTTGTTTTTTCTGACGAGGCGACCTTTTCTTTCAGTAATGTAGTAAACCAGCATAACGTGCGTATTTGGAGCCCAGAGTCACCTGGTGAGATGTTTGAGTGTGCCGAAGGCAGCCCAAAAGTAAAATTTTTTTGTGCGCGTTTTGCATGACAAAATAATCGGACCATTCTGTATCACCGAGGACAACATCATATATCCAGTGTATCCGGATGTGTTGCAATTGTTTGCTGTTCCTCAGTTGCTTTAGATGCCCAGATGTCATTCTTCAACAATATGGTGCACCGCCATATTGCGGTTTGGAGATTCGTGCCTATCTTGAGGCAATTTTCCCTGGACGATGGATTGGTCTTGATGGCCCAACAGCTTGGCCTCCACGCTCTCCTGAAATAATCCCACTAGATTTGTTTCTATGGGTCGTGGCAAGGACAATGTCTACAGAACTCCTGCATCATATCTTGCAACTCTGCAACAACGGATATCCACAGCCATTGCATCGATCCCTCCTGTGATGTTGGCTAATGTATGGACAGAAATTGAATATCGACTAGATGTGTTGTCCTGTTGCAACAAAAATTTGGTTGGTTTGCTAACATTTTGGCACCGGTTTCAAATCTCTATCTTGCATGCAGCAGTTATAAATAATGAATTTATAATCAGGGAAAGACTTTTCAGACAACCAGCATTTTCATTGATACTTTGATCTTTGAAAACTAATTCAACTTCGCTGTGCTGAACTTATTATAAGAAATCATATTTTCTGATCAGTTAGTAGCAAGAATTCAGCTCTTCCCTGCAAGGCAAAAAAAAAAACAGAATACAAAAAAGGTAAAATTTTGTGTTTCCACGATGGATATTTTGAAAATATTCACAGTTTTACCTGAAAGTTATTCATGGAAAGTGAACATGTTTCCGCGACTGAAAATAAGAAAACTTACATCATGGTTTCTAAGCAAAGGTGAGCTTGATAAGTTATTTAATTTTAGCAAACAATCACTATCCTTGTTTTTCAAATTAGCTTATAGGCTTCGTAATTGTTACGTATGTCTGAAATGACCAAATAAATAAAGTTTCTCAGTTGGTAGTTTGTTTATTTTATTAAGACATAAAATAGGAATAGTTCCTTTACGATTATCGTAACAACTAACTTAAATGAAGAACTCCGTCAATAATATGCAAATAAAACCAACACAGCATGCAATAAGTAAATGTAGCAATTACTGGTAATTGGCAAAAACTGAGATGGAAAATAAAAATTAACACTTGCTATGTTAGCTAAATTAAGTCTGAACTATAATCACATTATTCTGAACCATTATTTTCTCAGTCATAATGTGATAAATCGTCAGAGGTTGAGGTAATTATATTTCCTTCTTCTGAACGTAGTTCATAAATATTTGCCAAAATAAATCATTCCTTGATTGATTTTCGTTTGCTTTGGCTTCGGAGAAGCCCGGAAAGTTGCAATATTCTGACAACATGTAATGAGGAGTCAATGAATTAAGTCAGTATTAGTGTCCACTCTTAAGGTTTTTCTTGTAAATAATTCCCTAAACTTCCTGTTGTCCATATAACTTGCTTCTAGTGATAATTCTGAAAACTATTCAGTATGCAGAATACAAGCTTCAATTACATATGTCTATTCCATGTAATAAGATTTTGTAAACAGTCCCAGGCATTCGATACCAGTAGTAATTCTGGAGGTGTAAGTCACTTGTGTACTTATTACATTTGTCAAATTTATCTAAGTTTATTTTTGCACTACTATTTAGGCACTCTAAAATAATCCTAAAACTCTATATTAAGTCCAGGATAATTCCGGTTGTCTCTGAAGCTATCTTGGGGTTCCTTAAAAATTTGCTATCTGTATTTACATCATTGGTATCGCCACTTTGTTGTATATACATATCGATTAAAGGCCTAACTGCTGTCTGAATTAATCTTAAACTTCTTTTTCCTTTTCGTTAAATTTTATTTATTGTGAGCTTTCCTCACCTGGATTTTCCCAACTTCCAGTCGATACGAAATGTGCAGGAGGCATTCAAATAACCTTATCCTAGATTAAAGGGTAGATATCCTTAAAGCAGATATTCTTGCTTTATTTCTCTTGTGGATAGAGCATGAAAATGGTCCATGTCAGTCAGTTTCTCTCCGCACAGGTTTGGGTTGAGCAACACGAGGACATGGAATTGCAGATTTTGCCAGCCACCATGCGAAAAAACAACATTGATGCAACAGAAATTTCTGAATCAGAAAATGTTACAGTGGTGGGTGTCGGTAAACCTTTCTGATTTTTTTTTATCATGACCACTTTTGTGCCTATTAATTTGGCCGATTCCTTTGCAAAAACAAACTTGATAGGGCAGCAGTACACGGTATAAGATAGGCCAGGATTTTTCCAAAATCCCTTTTTGTCCTTATTATGAATATGAATTGGTGCTATGGACAGACTTAACAAAACTCATTCAGTGCAACATTCCTCGGAGAACTTCTGATTGTATTTGTTTTGCTCCGACCGGTTACAACCCTATTTACGATGATTTAGAAAGAAGTTTCATCCTGCAATCGAAATTTCTCTATGACCTATTCAGTTTGACATAATCGACGAAGAGTGTGGTCAATTAGTGACTATAGAGGCATTTTCGTTGCCATTTGTCACCTTCACACCTTCTGGATAACACGGCTTCTTTGCTTATTTAACTCTTTAATAGGAAGGATACAATTTACAGTTGTCAATTTCGGCTTGGTCCCTTATTCGTAAAATACTGCCGAGTAGACAAATTCGTATCCACCACCAATGCAAGGGTTTAGTCTGGAGACATTGGCGTTGGGTCTTAATTCAAGGACCTCCGTATTTTTTTAATGGTTTGTACCTCTATTAGAAGATACAGTCGAGAGTTCCTTAACTATCGTGTCAAAATCCCATTTACCTTCTTCCATTAACGTTATTTCAGTGGCTGTACTCAGTTCTTCAGTGGAAGACTGCAGTCGTTTTCTTCCAGAACCACAAGAACTGAAGGGCTGAAGTGGGAGTAGAGGATTTTCAAGTGTTTGTAGCAGCTTTCCGTACGTCTTCAGAAAATTCGAAGTATTCCTGAAGTCAGTTCGATTAATATTCCAGGAAAAGTTTGTGCCTCGCGACCTTTTCCCTGATTTTTGCTAACGTAATGGCAATAATTTCTAACTTGAGCTTTTATGAGTTCCAAATCAGTATCAGTGATCCGTACCATCTTCTTCTATTTCTCGTAAAATATAAATAATTAAGACATAAAACCTTACCTGATTGGAGTTTACAGGTCATTTATATATAAATAAATATACATATAAATATAAATATATATATATATATTATAAGCGCTATCCGAGAAATTACTGGTGCTATTATGTAAAAAAAAAATATCTTATCAAGTGTTAAAATTTGTGCTAGCGTTCATGTTTCTATAAACATAACGTTTAATTCGGTTAAAAAGAAAACTTAAAAGTCTTGGTAAACTTGGCAAATATTAAAAAGTATTCTCCATGTTAACAAAAGCAAATTATAAAGATCTGTAGGCACTTATGATAAGCAGGAAAACTATAAATCGCGATGTTAGGTGAATGACCTGGTGAGGTGTTGATTGTGATGCAATCAGGATCACAACACTAGAGATACCGAAATGCGCCGAATACTCCCGTGCGGAAACAGAGCAGGTTCGTGCAGGTTTCGGCATGCATTACTGAAGCACGTAGCGGTGCGTAATGGAAACAATACACTTTTCGTATCCAATTACAATTCTATGCCTACTCTGCAGCCAAGCAACAACTGAAGATAACGTTTTTGGGTCTGTTGAAAAATTGAAATTTTTCCGCCTATATGGCCGAAATTACACACTGTGCGGCGTCCGGATTTGCAGACATGTGGCTAGCAGGATACCAAAAAGCCACCTGTCTTCCTGCGAAATGAAATCCGTGTTGTTTTACCAGAAACATTCCGGGGCTGGTTGGGATGTGGAGAATAGTGTAGAGTGCAGATGTTTCGTTTTCGTTCGACAGTGCACGCGTTTTTTCCCGCCTTCGTGCAGAGTCAACGGCATCCATGAGTGGAATATGGCGACAAGTTTTCAAGGCCCGAAGGCCAGCACACCCTCCATCCTCCCGCACTGCATCTGTACTCGGATGAGTAAGACAGTGCACGGCACTTTCTCCTCTCGTCTCTTCAGGCCATTCACTTTCTTTATGCCGTTACTCGGTATTCTACCGGTTTTCTCATTTAAAAACCTGTCCTCGCCAATCTGGGATATTCCAACTTACATTATGAAAGCCTCTACCTGAATACCCCGTTATGGGTCATCAGAAATTCGATCGTTCCATTTATTGAGTTCTTCCAGTCATGGCGACAATCGGAGCCGGATGCCCTGACCGACGGACAGGCCTGCCGTTTCGGCAAGTCTGAAGAATGCTTGATGCGAGACGACGTAACAGCGGCCAGATGAAGACAGATGAAAACTGGAACATTCCTAGGAAACCCCCTAGGCCGCGGCATTGCATGCCATACTCCTCTACTGAGAATGCTGTACGTATCCAAAATATTCTCGTACTCTGGGGCGAGGAATCGAGTCATTGGCCACCGTTCTTTAAGGCTAGTGGCTAACGACTAATAGAAACGACCGGTCCTTTATTGATCATTTAGTTAACTTAAAATAAGTCAAAATACATCACAGCGGTCTCGCCCTTAGTTGTCCACTTTTGAAAACAATTTCTGAAAATAACCCTTATCCGTACCTGCGTAAAACACTGACTGTAACGCTCCCGATAAAGTTGGGCGCAGTGCAAGGCTCGTTAAGTACTTTCATAACTTTACTTAATAAACCGTAACTTTTGAATTTGTGAGAAAGACTCCACCGATTTAGTTAAGTTGCTGTTTATTTACCCACACAAGAGTCAAACGAGCATACACATTCCTGACAATTGCGCTGGTACAATTGAAGGACACATGAATAAAGCGAGAGGGTCACTGGCAACTTCAATTTAACATCTGCTGAAAGGATTCAGAGCAGACGTAGGCGTACGTCCTAATCACTGCCCTACAACAGTGCATACTTAACCCGCCAAAAGCTTATATCAGACATAAAAATACCATAGGCTATTCACGGCAAAGTTAGCACTTTTGAAATTCCTCTCATTAGGAATAATAGTTAATAAATTATATTTTTTAGCTTTAGACGTTAACTTCCGAGTGCGGTCGAATATGCAAACAGTTTTTATTACTTACATGGCAATATTTATTTAAAAGGGTGGTTAAAGGATAAATCATGGCTGAATGGAAAACGTAACTACTACCTCAAAAGTGCTCACTATACCGTGAACAGCCTATATTTAATTTTTACGTCCCTTTCGTTTGTCCTAGAAAAAAAATTACAGTCCCCAGACGACTTTATTATTAAGGTTGACGCGTGGCGATGAAGGGGAGCGTTAACGGCCGACCAAGCGTTAGTGGTTTGTTTTCGCCGTGGATGAGGTGCGCGATCCCGAAAAACTCTTGGAATTTAAATAGGAGTCGGGTGCGGGTAGTTTTGTACGGGCAACCGCCGAGTCCATTACTCCACGTCTGCCGGGGGCAAACTAATACATCACTGTCCGCTCCGACCGCGGGACCCAGGGACATCCGCGCACCCCTGCACGACCCTGCAACCTCACCTCGACGTCACTTCTTTTCCTCTCGAGTCTGTCGGCAACAAGCCGAACACTTGCTCCCTCTAGGGTCTGGGT